>SNQJ01S0068628.1:0-17048 GCA_010110895.2 Picea sitchensis | reverse complement strand
GCCAGGAGAGAGCCACCGTGGTGTCAACTACGTGGCGGGCGCGTGCCTCCTCCTCCCACCACCTTAATGCTATTAATTCGACATTGCATGAGACAAGGTGCCATTAACCTTAGTGCACCCTGCTCTGGCTTTTCGTCCCTTCGATGGACCAACGCCATTGTTATCCTTTTACTCTGCACGTGTGGTGGTTTAATGAAAGGAACCAGCTCCTCGGTCACTATGAATTGCACTAGCTGTTCTGGATGCCTCATTTTCCTGTGGCTGATTTCTCCAGAGCTCGGCTTCCTGCTCAACGACTCCTTTGCCTGCTCTCATTCTTTCCTGGTCATCTTCGCCCTCACTATGTCTCAGAGATGTCGAGACAAAGAGGGAAGTCCAAGCAAGGCTCGGAATGGCAGCCTAGCTGGCTACGTTTGGCCCTTCGCCCTCCGCCTACACCCTCCCACAACTCCCCCTCCTCATCTCCCACCTCATCCTCCTCCCTGGTGCAATCGAGCTATAATCCCGACGGCCTCCCGCCCCTTTAATCGTCATTTTCTTACAGGCTAGAGTGGTTTGATTTCTCAGGGACCTCTTTGGGATTCAACCCAGGCCCCCTAAGAGATCTGGCCTCTACTTCGCATTCAGTATCGGTGGCACCTCCAAACTCCTCGACCCGTTCTCCCTCCCAGTCGCCTCTTTCCTTGCTACTCGATGCTCATTCTTAGGGTGATGGCCATGAAGCAAGCCAAGGTTCACTTCAGAGGCCTCACTCCCGCACTAACTCTAGCACCAACCTAGAATTTGATTTGCAAACAGGCCTTGCACTGCTGCAAGGCCTGGTCTTTGAGCTACATCAGGACTTGGATGATTTATGGTTTCGCCTGGAGATTTTGGATGTGAAAGATTTACAGTTTCTATAATTGCTCTTAGCATTGTAGGGTGCCCACCACCCCCCAGCAGAAGAAGTTCATGCAGTAAGGGCTGAGCCATCAGTATTGGCACCAACTCCCCCTCTCAAGACTTCGGAGAACGCCGCACCAATCAAGGAGGAGAATGCGCCACCAGTCAGGTTGGAGGACGTAATGCAGGTGGACGGGACACCAGTCGAGGAGGAGCTAGCTCCTCTCAAGGACCCGATACTTGGCGCCACATCCATGGACGCGTGGCCACATTACAGCCCCACCACTTGACAGGTGTCTCTTCTTTTTGCTAAGCTGGAGGGTCATATCACTGTTGTTTTTCCTTATGGGCGCTATGATGATAATCTGTGTTATTTGTTGTCTGTGTCAGCTACTGTTAAGATTGGCCATCCTTAGGGGCCTGGATTTTTCCTATTCTATATGTCAGTAGAAAGGTCTAGTGGTAATATTTTGTTGTCAAGACTTGTAGAAATTTTGCTATGACTGATAGTTTAAGACTTAAACTTTGAACTTGTTCAGCTCGCTAAGTTGGTTTTCCCTTGGAACAGCTCAATGTTTACAGCCTGGAACATAGGAACAATTTTTTAATCCTTGATTTTAGCAAGTTTCTTATACAATCTTATTTTATATATATATATATATATATATATATATATATATATATATAACAATAACATTAATTCTTAAAAATAATTTGAAAATCTTTAAATAATAATTTGAATTTATAGAATACATGTTGAATCTAAGCTGTATTCAAATTGAGGTAATAGATTATATTACGTAAGATAATATCAAAATAGATTTATTATTTATTTATTTTTAAATTATATATTAAAAAAAATTGGTAAAAATACAAATGTATATTATTTTGTATATTTAAAAAAATATATGTTTTCTTTGATCTATTGGTTTTTATATTTTTAATAAATTAATAATAATTTTTTAATGAACTATCTGATAAAATTAGTGAAAAAAGAGAATAAAGTTAATCTATTTTTTACTTTTTTAAGATCATATTATCTGTTTAATTTTACTTAAAACTCTATTTAATTTTACTTAAAACCCTGTGAAAAATTGCTAAACAAAACTGTAAAATATTCTACTTCCACAAGTATTCATTAGTACAAGGGATCTTTCAAAACAAAAAGTAACATTTAATACTCTAAGCACTTAGTGCTAGCCTTTCAAAATCTATGTTGGGTCATATTACCTAATACTTTAGGTACATAGGTTCGCCTTTCAAAACCTATGTTGTATCTACTACCAAGCTTGGAATTTCAAGTTAAACTTTTTTGTCAAAAAAAAATTGGTTGAGTGTAAGATTCTTTCAGTTATGTAAAACTATAGAATGCTATTTTTTATTTATTTATATAATTTTTTATTAAAATATAAAATCTAATAACTTAATAACCTATTTGTAATAAAAATAAAATTCAACTCCTTCTAATGTTAATGTTAATGTTAATGTTAATGTTTATATATATATATATATATATATATCATTTTATTACTTTGATGACAATTAATAAGTAATAGGATGGTATAACATTTTCATTCCAAAATGTGAAATAATGACATAGAAATGAAATCAATTAATCCAATCCTTTTTAATAACCTTGTAAAAACAATGTTAATTTAAAATTCGTTGTTCAAAAATCATACACTATTTTATTATATTAAAATACATTATCTTTTGATTAGATAAAAAATAATTTTTTAATTAAAAAGTAAGAGATAGAATTTCTTGGAAAATAAAAAAAAATAAAATGTGTATATAATATATACACATTTTATCTATTAATGCCCCCCTCCCACCCTCTATCAATTGTATGTAAATGTAAGGAAAAAACAAAAAATTATCATATTTAATTTGCAATTTAAAAAAATCATACTATACAAAATAGTTTGAAGCTTCTAGAGCTTTTCTCTTTTTCTTTTGAGCAATTGGAAACAAAAAAAAAAAAGGAAATAAACCTCTAACTATGGACAAACATAGACTATAATGTGAAGGAATGTCATAATGAATGTTAATTGTCATTTTCCTCATTAAACAAAGTTTTGAATTTCTCAACAGGTTTTGGCACATCTCTGTAAAGCGCCATCACAATTTTTTCTAATTTGTCTTCAATAGTGATGTATATGTAATACCTTTGGATTTGACATTTCTATAAACAAATTTAACTTATAATCTTACATAACCTCAAAACTTCGGTTTCTTCTTTCAAATATTTAAAACTTATAATCTTACATAACCTCAAAACTTCGGTTTCTTCTTTCAAATATTTAAAATGCAAAACTCTATAAAAATATTCAAAAATAATGTTTTTGGAAAATATCTAACTTACCAATAGTTTTTAAATAAAGTGAGAACTTTATCATTATACCATGTGAAAAGCTATTAAATTGTAATATAAATACCATACAACCATTCCACAAGAAATCAACGTAATTTAATTAAAAATAATGGAGATATCAATTAAATTATGAAAACTAAACCAACTTACTTCAATTAAAATACAAAATAAAAATATTATATATATATAAAAGTTTGAGAAGACGAAATTCTTAAAATTGTCAAATAAAAATATATATATATTTTTTTTTATACTATCCATTTATTTATTTGTAAGAAGAGGTTACCGGTAAATTGATTTTTCTCTAAAATTAAATATTATAATAATAATAATAATTTATTTTTAAAGTCAGAATTAAATCAAATACAAAATTGATGTATGAGAAGTTTTGTTTCTGAACAAGATATCCTCAGCAGAAGTAAGTGTGAGGAATGGAAGATAGGCGAGAATCTTTTTGAATGGAGCCAAACCAGAGGTAATGGCCCTTTGGAACCAAATCTGTTATTGGCACGACTGTAATGGAGTTCCTTTACTATTTTTAGTTGTTTTTTCTAAGGAGCTTTGGTGAAGAGACTCTCCCTTAGTCTCTGGTTTTCTTTGGAGACATATGACCTTACCCTTCTTTGGAGTTTACCCGGTTGTGACCTTATCTACTAGACTTGATGCAGTTATTATTACATTAATATTTCTGTTTTCGGGTTTAATGTTATAGTACCAGGGCCTGCCTCGGCACCTAACATCCTCCACGTTGCTATTATTGGTAACTGGTCCGACTATCTTTCTACTTAGTGGAGCCTAGGTGTCCCTTTTTTGTCATGAGCACGTCTTTAGCTCTTTCAATAACTTGTCAGTGCACTTATAGGCTCTTCAGACGAGGATTGCTGGCAGATGATAGGTCTTAACTCCTCTAAGCTATCTAAAGGAAGGCTTATTGCTACACATGTACAAACTTCTCCCCCGGTATTTCGCTGTCTTTTTTCCTGTTAACGTTACCTGTGACTCTTGAAATATACCCAGTTTTCCTCATCCTGCTTTTACTAGTCCCGACCTTATTGTGGAGCCTGCCACCTTTTTTGGAACTGGTTATACTCCAATGTGTTGTGAGTTTCAGACGAGAGACCAGCGTAAGGTCCAAGTTCAATCATCCCCTTCGAGATTTAAGCGTAAACTCTGGAATCCTAACAAAGCTGCGAAGAAGTTACTACTGGGTTCAGACGTGGGGTTGGAAGAAACCTGTCGAATGGTGCTTTGTGGTTTAGTCGGTCGTGTTTCATACCATTACTTGGCACAGGAACCTCTTTAAGTGTGGATGGAGAAATTTTGGTCTCCTACCTTAGGTTGCTTGTCGGAAGTTTTGTATCTTGCGAAGGGTTGGTTGGGGTTTATTTGTTGCTCCCTTGAGGACACTACCCTTCTACTGGCTTCCCGTTGGGTTTTTGGAGGCAACAACATTATGCTTAAGAGGTGGTGGGTTTCTTTTGATCCCGACACCGATTATTTCCCATAGAGGCACCTTTGGGTACTCTTTCCTAGTTTACCTATTCACCTGTGGAATGAAGGATCTCTCAAAGCCATTGACGATGCTCTGGGTACTTTCATTATGGTAGACCACTAGTCTCTAAGTGCTCCTACTAGAAAGGTTGGAAAATTCTAGTGGAGATTGATATTCATGGTGGTTTACCTGAGGTTCTTGAGGTCAAGTGGCGTGGTCGTAGATTATTACAACGTCTAGACTATATGAGAATCCCTTTCCGATGTAGTCTATGCCATTGTACGAGACACATCCTCTTGGACTCTAAGGTGCCGGTGATTGCTGAGGATGTGGATAATTTTCAAAGTATTTGGAACGTGCCAGATTGTTCCCCTGCTGTGGATGTTTTTGGTTTTGGTGATCTGCATTACCCATCAGGAATGGACAGTTAGCTTGAACCTTTGGATACTCTTTTAGGTAAGCTAAATTTTTTTTGTCCCACTCTTTTTGATTCTTTAACTTCTTGGGAGCGTGAGGCTTTGGATTCTTCAGGCTAGCTTTTAAGCATTCGACTACCAAGGAACCTCTTCCTAGTGTGACTCATAAATATTTATCGACTTCGTTGACAACTAAGTGTGTTAGCCATGAGCCGAGTGTCTTGACTTAGTCAAAGACTATCTTAACTTATTCCTCCATTGTAGATTTGCCTTTTACCCATGTCCCGGTCTCGGCTCCTCGTCAAGTTTCTTCTCCCATTGATTTAGAGAAGAGTCTATTGAACGTTGCCTCCACCCCACCTATGTCTTTGTTGGATGCAAATGCTGTGATTCTTGGCTGTAGGGAATCAGAGGAAAATCATTCTTCACTATATCTTGTACTTGGTTCTCTTCTTCCTTTCATTCGTGACCAGAAGTCAACTGTTCCTTTACCAGTCTATCTCGATAATTCTGTCTTTGATGATTCCATTGGTGGGGGGAAGCCCGGTACTTATGTCTCTCGAGTGGAAGGGAAAATGAAGGAGTTTGCTTGGTCAATAGGTTTAGGCATCGAACACTCTTCTATCAAGACTCGTAGCTCTCATAAAAAACTAGCAGGTGTGACCAATCATACCTGCGATACTGATTCTTCTACCATAGATTGTGGGGCACTTAGAGAAATAAAATCCCTATCAAGGGAAAAATAATGATCCTTCTTTCATTAAATATCAGAGGGGTAGGAGGGAACCCTTAAAGCGGCCTCCTTTCATCGTCTTTTGGATCGAGTCCATCCAGAGATTATGTTTTTATAGGAGACCTTAGTTCATGAACAAAAAGCTAGAGATTTTATGAATATGTTTCGTCCATCTTGCGTATCTTGTGTTGTTAATTCTCTTGGTACCTCTGGTGGATTATTAGTCACTTGGGATCCTAATATTTTTTATTTAAAACCTCATCTCACCTGCGGTGGTATTTTGATGATAGGCAAAGTCATTGCTAGCTAGAAACAACTTTCACATCTTAATGTTTATGGGTCGTGCTCGGATAGGCGAGCCTTTTGGGACCTAGTGGTTGATAGCGGTCTACTGTCTCTTGATAATTTGATCCTAGCATGAGATATTAATATTAATCTATCGTCAGATGAGGTTTGTGGAGGATCTGATTCTTTTGGTGCATTGGTAGATTGTCACAATTTATTGTTACAATCAAAGAATTTAGTGGACTTACGACCAGACAAGGTGGTTCCTACTTGGCGCAATGGTCATCTAGGGGCTCATGCTATTGCTAAGAGATTGGAAAGATGCATAGTATTTGAAGGTTTATTATATGCAAGTGACCTTTATCGCTCTTGGGTGGAGTATCCATTCATTTATGATCATGCACCTATAATATTACAGTTGGAAATTTCGCCAAAGTATAGAGCGTATCCTTTTAAACTCAATACCATCTGGTTGCTCGACACAGATTATAAATAAATAGTATTTTAGGTTTGGAAGGAAAATAAATTTAATACGGAATTGGGCAGCCAACGTAGACTAGTTTGGAATCTAAAGGAACTAAAAAGGAAGACTAAAGAGTGGGCAAAACAGAGAGACGAAATATTAAAACAATACATGGAATTTTTAGAGTCACAGATAAGAGATAATTTTCTGAGTTTTGTGAATGATTAATCTCAATCGTAAAAAGAGATTCTTCTCGGCAAATTAGAGATGTAAAGGAACAAGCTACTACGAGATAAAGAAGAAAAATGGCACCATAGAAGCAGAGCGATCTTGGTTAAAAGTGGTGTTTGAAACACAAAATTCTTTCACCACTTTGCAAACCATAGAGGCATTCACAAGCATATCTGGTAGATTACTGATGAAGATGGCAATGGGCACTCAAGGCAGACAACAATTAAGGATGCGACTGTTCAGTACTTCAAAAAAAATTTCAAAGCCCGATCTACTTCCTATACCAATGAACAGGTACAAGTAACAAATATTTTCACCAGGGTGGTATTTGATGAGGAGGCTAGAACTCTATATGAACCATTTACTTTAGAAGAAATAAAATATGTCTTATCCTTGTTCAAAAGAGACAAGAGTCCAGGCCCTGACGGCTAAACAGTGGAATTATTTACATTTTTTTTTATTTGGTTGGCGAAGACCTTGTTCATATGATTGAGGAATCAAGTAAAAACATGTCTATAACAGGGATCTTGAACTCTACCTTCCTCGCCCTTATTCCAAAATAAAATAAATCTACATCTTTCAGGGATTTTAGGCCAATTTCTTTATGCAATTTGTGCTACAAATTGATTTCTAAAGTCATCGCCAATTAGATCAAGCCTATCCTATCTAGCAATCTCTCAGAGGAACAATTAGGTTTTAGAAAGAGAGGAGGATACATGATTGTATTGGTACAACCCACGAATGCCTTCATAGTGTAAAAAAAAAAAGAAAACAAAATCAATGGTTCTCAAACTGGATTTGTGCAAAGCTTATGACTGTATAGATTGGGATCTTCTCATGATGGTTTTAATTCAAATGGGTTTTGGCATTCAAGTGACAAAGTGGATCATGGGTTGTGTTACTTCTTCTACTTATGTTGTTTTAATCAATGGTGAGACTACAGATTTCTTTCGAAGTGGACGTGGTTTGCGTCAGGGTTGCCCGCTTTCCCTGTTATTATTCATCATGGTAATGGAAGGACTCAGTCTCTTATTAAAAAAGAGAAAAGAGGAGAAGAATCTCTCTGGTATTAAAGTTTCCAAATTGTTTAACATACTCCATTTATTCTTTGTGGATGATGTTTNCCCGCTTTCCCTGTTATTATTCATCATGGTAATGGAAGGACTCAGTCTCTTATTAAAAAAGAGAAAAGAGGAGAAGAATCTCTCTGGTATTAAAGTTTCCAAATTGTTTAACATACTCCATTTATTCTTTGTGGATGATGTTTTAATCTTGACGAAGGTTGATTTACAAGAGTGGCTGGAAATTGATAAACTTATTGATTTATTCTGTAAATCCTCGGGACTTCAAGTTAATGTTTCAAAAACAAATTTTCATTTTGAAGGTTTATCAGAGTCGGATCTTACTCCTTTCAGATCCTTTCTACCTTATATGTTTTCAGCATTGGTCGCAGGTTTCAAATACTTGAGATATCACTTAAAGACTGGTGCGCAGTGGGCGACGGATTGTAATTGGTTACTAATCAAAATGGAAAAGAAGATTGACCTCTGGTGAAATAAGTGGTTAACTTTGGGAGGTCTCTATATCCTACTCAAATCAATCCTGGAGAGTCAACCGATTTACTGGATGTCTTTGGAGTTGATCCCTCGCACAGTTCTTAAACAAATTCGTAAATTAATGTTCAATTTCTTGCGGAAGGGGAACGATGAAACCAATCACTACCAGCTTTGCAGGTGATATGTATTATCTCATTCTAAATCTTGTGGCAGTTGGGGCTTTCGCAACTTAATACACTTCAATATAGGTTTGAATGCAAACAATCTCTGGTATGTCCTTAATCAAGACAACATTTGGCACAAAATTTATTAAGGATAAATATCTTCAAAATTCAATCATCATCAATTGGTTAAGATCTTCCTCCTTCAAACAAAAATCTGCCTCTAGGATCTGGAATAGCCTCATAAAGTATGTTCATCTCATTACTCACTGGCTTAGTTGGTTGCCAGGATCTGGTCACCTTATCTCATTAGGTAGAGATCATATCTTGGGGTTGGGTGCTAGATCCCTTATTTCCATGGATCTTATTGAACATATTAAGAAGAAGAAGATTATGGTTCTAGCTCAAGGAAAGGATCACCACACTTCTCCCGATTGTATTGGGAATTGGATCAGGAGCGAAGAACTAGAATTAAATGGTATTCTAGCAGAAGAATGAGATCTATATCGTAAATCTCTTATAGGAGCTAGAGAAACCATCAGGGACACCCCAGATCAACTATTGTGGACACGAGGTAACTCTTCTGACATTCTATCTGTTAAAAATGCTTATTTGGCTCTTTTTTCTACATTTAATCTTTTGTTTATGGATAGTTGGAGGCATAAAATATGGAAGTGGGATCTTTAGCTTAAGATCAAAATTTTCGTCTGGTTGGCGACAGATCAATTTTTTTTTAACTTGGGACATCTTACAGAAAAAGGGTTGGGAAAGCCCAAGATTGTGTGTCTTATGTAAGAGCAATTCAGAGGATATCAATCATCTTTTTATTGATTGTTTGTTTACAAAGAAGGTTTGGCAAAGAATCAAATCTACTCAAAAAATAAAAAGGAATTGGGAAGGTAAGTCACTTTATGATTGTTTTAATATTTAGATTAAAGATAAATCTATCTCTTGAACTCTTGCAACCTATTGGCATAGGGGTAGACCCAAGGTTCAACGCTTCAACAACGCACCAACAAAACCCTAATTACCGGCCCTTTCGGCAACACCTGCGAAGTAGATGAAGTCTCACTCAAGGTAGAGGTAGGGGTGGTTGTAGGACTCAAGTGTCTACAACCTAGCTGGGACAGAGATCTATGATTATAACACTCTAACAAAGAACTTAGTAGTTATCATTCATTAGTATTTAACCCTTGTTCACACCGTAGGTATAAACCCTAATTACAGAGCAATACAATATTCAATAAGATCTAACACATGCAAGCACTAAGCACATAGAAATAGATAAGATATAGCATTCATTCACATTATTAAGCACTAAGCTACCATATAAAATGCATCTAATCATACATAAAGATAACAACACTAAGAATACATCACATCAATCACACAAAGCAACCATAACACATGATATATGTGGTTCACCCCCAACGCGGGGCTACGCCCACCAACTCTTCTTCTTCTTTATTGTCTTCTGTCAATCTCTTTACATGCACAAAGCCTCAAACCCAACTCCGCATGGGACAGGAGATCTATGCGCACTTCGCTAGATCCTCCCTCCCTAAGTTAGATCTCAGCACAAAGCCTATTTTCACAGCCTGCACATAAGATTCTTACAATCACTTTCACATATCTCTACAAGTCTTAACACATAGTATGCACAAAGCCTCTAGATCTGCACTAATCTGATTCTACTAGGCCTGCTCTAGTGTCTCTTTCTTACATCACCTAGATATCTATTTATACATTACAAAGGGGCCTAAGCATGGGTAAAACCCATGGGCCAATATCCCATACCCATTACATAAACCCAAAACCAGAAAAGTCCACAAAAGGTGGCGAGATCTTGCAATCTCCGCGTCACTTGGTGCTCCACCTTCAACCATCCCGTCGAAGTCCCAAAATTGGTCAAACATGACCAGCGTTTCCACAAAACCTGGTCAAGGGCCAACAAGCCCCCAACACTCACCCATGACTCATCCTGAGTCATTTTGATCTGGGTAATTATGCCTCAAATGCCTTGAGTTTGTCTCAATCTACTTTGAACTGTTGCTTCGTTAGAGCCTCCTTCTTGATGAAATCCTGAATAAATTTCTCGTTCATAGGTCATGCCAAGCATTGTTCCACCGAAGTGACCACTTGTTCTAGTTGTGCACCTTGTCCTTCAATTTACTCAAAAGGTGTGCAAGCTTCATCCTGTACTGGATGGAGCCTCTGGGTCACTTCCATGACTTTACTCTGGATGGCATGGACCTGTTATTGAACCGTGCATTGTTCCTGGGATCATTTCATCCTCTCGATCACTGGTAGTGGATTCAACTGTGCTTGCACTGATGCTTCTTGTTTCTTTGCTTCCTGGAGCTGTGAGTCCAATTTCTTTAGTTCAGGGTCCTCTACAAGGCGCTCTTAGGTCTGTATACTTCGACTGTTGAGTTTTTTGCATTGCAAGACTAATGCCTTTATTCTCTCAACTACACTCTTGGCAATTTCCTCTCTCTGATCTCGCACTTCCTGCAGAGTGCTTGTCACTACTTGTAGCTCCAGTTCTGCTACCCTCTGTTGTAGTTGTTGAATGGCTTCAACAAGCTTCACCACTTGACTCTCCACTAGGTCTTTTTCTATCTGTTCTAATCCCATCACAGAGTGAAGTTCTCTAATGACTACTTCTTTAACTCCAACCTGTTCCGCAAGCAACTATTCTTTCTCCTAATGAATTTGTGCTCTATCCTTTGTGAACTTCATCTGGAGGTCATCTTTTTCATGCTGCGCAACCCGACGTTGCTCTATGGCTTCCTCTTTTTCTTTCTTCAAGGCCTCTGTGGCCTGTTATGTTTCCTCCTGAACACGGCGAAGGTGAGCCTCAATTGAGTCTGCTAATCTACGTAACTGGACAGGCTCATCTCCCAGCTTAATTCCTTTAGATGACGGTGGTGCAGAAGATACTGCGCGGATGGAGTAGAGGGATTGTTGTACCCATTTCAATTCTGATTTGATCCTATCATACATGGTCTCTTTCTTTGCTTCGCTTCTCTATAAGATATCCTCTGAGGTGTCTGACACAACGACAATGATGAAGTCAATGTCATCCATCATGAGTGCAGTCTGAAATGGCAGTTTATTGGCTTTTGATTTCTTCTGCGATGTAGGTTTCATGGGGGACACCTTTGTTTTCTTGGATGGATCAGCCTCATCAACGAGATCCTTAAGTGGTTCTACTTCGCCATGCTATTTCTTGTCTTCTTCCTCGTTTTCCTCTTCTTTGTCTACTTCGTCACCGCCTCCTCCTTCAGGTGAATCTGAAGCAGTTTCTTCTGATGCATTGTGTATTTCCTATACCTCTTATTTATTTTTCTTCTTGCTGCTGCTGGGTACATCATATTCTTCTCAGATGACCACAGGACTTCCGATGAGGTTGGGGTCAGACAATTATGCCTGGTCAACTGGTATAAGGAACTTTGCAGGCCATTCCTTAGTTATTTCTTCCATGTCCTCCTCTGTGAGTTTATAGTAGGATTGGATCTCTTCTTTATGTTCATCTCCATGCATAGTGATATAAATAAAATGTCTATCTGTGTGGAACTTCGCAAAGGGCCTGAACCTGTGCAGGGTATTCGACGTCATGCGAGGGAAAGACTCAATAGCCCTCTTTAGTTGTAGGTAATAGGTGTGGAACACCACGTTTGAATGCCATTGCTTCTCCATTTCACTCGAATACCAGAGCGTAGTGAACTTCGTAGCTAGTGGTTCAGATGGCTCAATTTCAGGGAAGGTTGCTCCTTCCAGCATCTCCCAAGCAATGAAGGCGATGAGGATCAACAACCAACTGAAATGGAACTTGTAGCCCTGATCCTAAGCTTCGCGATAGTCTTGCTCTAACTGGTTGATGAGGTAGCTCGCCCAGTTCATTTGGAGCCCTTCCACACATTTTCCTGTGAGGTCAACAACGAACCCTGTGACCTACATGGGTTTGTTCTTTCGTACTAGTTTACCTATGATCAACTGGAAGGCTAGGTGCATTGTGCCATTCTGGATGGAGGCTACCTTGTATCCTCGCTTCCCCTTCTCCACATCACCATAGGTATCTTTGATTGTCTGTGCCAGGGCATGGTCTACAATCTTCCCTGGGTAAAAGTCTTGTGGGTCTGGTCCTTGCATGCTTAATCCGGTGATCCTATGGATCAACACTGGATCTACAGTGATGTGTCTGTCCAACCACAGGTAACCACCGTGGAAGCACGACAGTAGGAGATTAACACACAAGTTAACCTCCTAATGCCTTCCAAAGTGTGGTAACTTTATCATGTTAAGGATCGTGGACCTCGTGAGGTCCATGGTCCATGGTTGGGGGATGATCTTTGACTTCTTCCACTTTGTCTTGGTCAAATAATTATGAGGAGCGAGCATTCCGTAGTTCTTGCGGTCACCTAAGTTATAATCATTGATCTTCAACATCATAATCTTATCTAGCTATGGTTTGACTGTGTGTATCCCCTTCTGGAGGTACGCAGTAATCAAGGTGTAGTCGAAGTCCCTCGGGATGTTGTCACGACTCACCACGCTAACTAGAGGAGGGATGTAGTCGGGCAGGATTGATGGGATGAGATTCACATTTTCCAAGTCATCACGATGCTTGGTTCATTTCTTGGTCGCATCTCGGGATGGTCCAGATCCACGAGAAGTCGACGGGGAGGCTTTCACTCCTCACGTCGATGAAGCCTGAATTCCTACGAACATCACCTTATTAGCCATGAGGTCGATTAGAATTTCTTTAACAGACTTTCTATTGTGCTAATGTCATCCGACATGCACGCTCAAGATCAGGTATCTCAGGTCGATGATCAAACACTCAATGTAATAGAACAGGTGGCGAGGTCTCAAATAGGCACAAGGTGACAACAATGAGTTCTCTGTGGGCTCGGATACAATTTGCAAAAGTGTTCTTGGTTCCACATTTGACGGGATAAATAGACAATGTCACAACAGATCCTTCCAACGGGTAAGAGAGCCTTCATCAATGCGATTCCATCTATTAGGGCGGGGTCCTAATGGTCCAATGGTGAGCTTCCCATCCATAAATGCGTTTCTAGCCATTCTAGAGTGTCGGTCTAATGGTCAGGATGCCTCCAACGGTCATATTTCTCCACCATGGCAAAGTGCCAATCTGCGTTATTCTGATATACCGATGAGGTTCAAGTTATGTCTATCTTCCTTCTGTGAAGTCCTTTCTGGTACTTCTTGAAAATTTTCTATCTTTTCTCTCTTCTTATTGAGCTTTCTAGCCTTCTTCCCTGTGATATGAGTTACTGGGTTCCTCTTTCCATTCTTATTCTTGTCTGTACTTAACATAGTAACTTCACACTGATGAGATTCTTTCATAGGGTTCGAGGGTAATACTTCTTCTTTTTCTGGAGTAGGTGCTCTACTCTCTTGCATGTATTGTTTTCTTAAGCCTTCTTGTGTTCTTTCAACTTCAATAGCGAAGTCTCTGGCTCTTAGTAGCTTTGACTTGTCCTCCTGCTCTTCTATTAAGCGTGTTATTATTCTAGCCATGAAATCCCTTAGTTCTTGCTTTTTATGTTCTATAGCTTCCTCTTCTTTTTTCCTTCTGACTTGATCTTTTTCAATCTAGGTTCCTCCTAGCAAAAGAGAAAATGGGGCACTGTTCTCAAAAAACATAATGAACTCAAATTATTCTTCTATCGAAGATCCATGAGCACTCATAGGTATCTAGGTAAGTATTCCACACAGGGTTATCAATTTTCCTTTAAGCAATCCTATTCCTCCCAATGAAGGAATCACAACTGGCTTTCCCAAAATTTCCCAAGTTCTTTATGTCATGATATTCACTTGTGTTTCTGCATCCAATACATAGTCTATGTTGAAGTCTCCTATTCTTGTTTCTATGTGCTATTTTTGTTTTAAGATCTCTGTTAAGTTGATGTCTCTGTGATCATTCAAGGTTTCTTTCATATGCAACAGTACAATCTCTTATTCTTTCTGGGGTTCTATCATATCCTTAGTTTCTTGGCCTTTCTCATGGTTTTCTAGTCTCATATTCATCTTTTCAACTTTAGCAATAATTCTAGGGCAGTCCAGTACTTCATGTTCCATAAATTTACAACAAAGGAAAATAGGACCTCTATCAGGGAATTCCTTAGCAAGATGTCCCGGTCTTCTACAACTGTAACAAAGAGTTAATCCTCTCTTTCTCTTGAATGATCCCCAACCTTTCCTGTACTGTGCACTGGTATCACAGTGATGAACCTGAAAAAATTTCTTTCTAGGATCCTGCATCCACTTGTTAGTCAAAACATTCTTTCTATGCATAGGAATAACATATATTTCACTATTTCTATCAGATCTATTCATTTCATATCTTCTTTCTTCTAACTTTGCCCTAGTTTTCAGACTAGGACAAAATCTATCAAACATACCTAGATCCATTCTTTTGAAGCAAAATTTTCCACTTATTCTACCTTTATCAGAGCACAAAGATTTAAGATCTTACCTATTTTCTTCAGATTGGACTTCTTTTCTTAGCACAGAGCTTCACAAGTCAAGTAGACTACTGTGAACTAGGGAAACAAATATAGGCACAAATCTTTCTCCTTTCTTCAGTTCCCAACAATCACAGTTTCAGGTCCCGACAACAGAACCATTTGTTGGGATAGGGGTAGATTTAGGGTTCAACGCTTCAATAGCGCACCAAAAAAACCCTAGCTACTGTCCCTTTCGGAAACACATTCGAAGCAGATGAAGTCTCCCCCAAGGTAGAGGCAGGGGTGGTTGTAGGACTCAAGTGTCTACAACCTAGCTGGGACACAGATCTATGATTACAACACTCTAACAAATCACTTAGCAGTTATCATTCATTAGTATTTAACCCTTGTCCACACCGCAGGTATAAACCCTAATTACAGAGCAGTGCAGTACTCAATAAGATCTAACACATCCAAGCACTAAGCACATAGAAATAGATCATATCTAGCATTCATTCACATTATTAATAACTAAGCTACCATATCAGATGCATCTAATCATACATAAAGATAACACCACTAAGAATAAATAACATCAATCACACAAAGAAACCATAACACAGGATATACATGGTTCACCCCTAGCATGGGGCTACGTCCACCAACTCTTCTTCTTCTTTATTGTCTTCTGTCAATATCTTTACATGCATAGAGCCTCAAACCCAACTCGACATGGGACAGGAGATCTACACGCACTTCGCCAGATCCTCCTTCCTTGAGTTAGATCTCATCACAAAGCCTTCTTACACAATCTGCACACAAGCTTCTTACAATCACTTGCACATAGATCTTCAAGTCTTAACACATAGTATGCATAAAGCCTCTAGATCCTCACTAAGACGATTCTACTAGGCCTTCTCTAGTGTCTCTTTCTTACATCGCCTAGATATCTATTTATACATTACAAAGGGGCTTAAGCATGGATAAAACCCATGGGCCGACATCCCATACCCATTACATAAACCCAAAACCTGAAAAGTCCACAAAAGGTGGCGAGATCCCACGATCTCCGCGTCGCCTAGCGCTCTGCCTTCGACCAGCCCGTTGAAGTCCCAAAATTGGTCAAACATGACCATCATTTCCACAAAACCTGGTCAAGGGACAACACAACCATTATATTCTAGTTTATTTGGAACGAAAGGAACAAAGCTATTTTCGAAAATGTTGCCCCTTCCTTTCATTATGTGATTATAAAGATCCTGGGACTCTACAAGCAACATCCTTCGTAAAAAATTTCCGTCCCTATAAGAGAATGCCTGGTCACTCATTTAGATGGATTTTCTATCTCTTTTTTTGATGGGGCAACTCAGAGTGATAAAAAAGTATGTGGAGTAGGGGGGGTCATTAAAATATTTGACTCATTTTATAGATGGCGTTAGCACTAAAAGTCACACTTTGACTGCTAAAGTGTAAGCTCATCACCCATCGGAATGTAAAAGAAAATTTTGGTTTTGAATAGGTGGATCAACAAGATGGGTAAATAAAGAGAGAGGGCAACAAAATGTATATTAGTAGGCTACACCAATGGGCAATGGAGTCACAAACATCCCACTCATCGAAGGCACAAAAGCTACTTAACAAAAAACAAGATTATATGTTGATAGGTGTGTTGAAACATAACTTAATTTTTCACCTTAAGGACAAAAATTTTGGCATCCTGGAGTCTTTGCATTAGTAAAATTTCTATAAAATAAAGTTTTTCATCTATAATGAATTCGAAATTCCCTTGTGGTTTATTCTTGGAAAAGAATGGTTGAAATTAAAATTAATGACTGCTCCAAACACTTTTTCGAATAACATTCTAAATAAACCCTTATCTTAAAACTTAAGAAAGATCAAACCCATATCGGGATATCGGAATTCGCTGTTTTGAAATAACAAATTTCAATGCAAATTAAACAACGAAACCCCGACCC
>SNQJ01S0068627.1:32701-61182 GCA_010110895.2 Picea sitchensis | reverse complement strand
CAACTCCTGAAGAACTTACATTGATTAATCCTCAACTACAATTGTCTAAAATCTTGACCATAACACAAAGAGAACAGTTTGGAATATCACCCATTGAATTCACAATCCCTACAAAAGGTAAAAACTTTGAGAGAGAACAAACAAGTGTTATTGATTTTTCCTCTCGATTTAACCCTCTTTTTGAATTGTTAAAATTTTTTCAAGGAATAGAAGGGACTAAAATTCAATTTGTAGGTGATGCTGGTAAACCACCATCTCCTCCAAAAATTCCTCCTTATACTCCTTTAGGATCTCAACAAGGGGTTGTCTCAAGGAAGTCAGAGACAATATCCTCAAGGAAGCCTTAGACAGTCTCCTTAAAGAAGTCTGATACAATCTCCAAGAAGTAACATGGATAATGTACCCAGAAGATGGTTGCTTGCACTAGGAGCTATTTCTATTCCAGGACATGTTCATGATCTTCCTAAGCATCCAAAAAAGTTTTGATCTAGGTGGATATTGGTGTCCACCTACCTCTTCCAGCTATCTCACATACAAATTTCATCTTAGCAGTTACAGTTTTCATCTTGGAAGGTTTTTTCTAGACTTTTGAGTGCCAAACTTTCAGGGTCGTTTTGAGGCCCTAAACGACGCTTTTTTGGATTTTTGGGGGGCACAGGGTTGTTGACATCGATCCCTAAACCCCAAAGGGAGTTTTACTTCTCCAATAGACCTTTACGATGAGGTATCGAATGCCCCAAATGAAGATCGTATGCAAAATTTATGACCCCAGGAAGTTTATGTACCAACTTACCCCAACGGGGCCCAGATGGCTTTTGGCACTTCATCTCCTAGGGTTAGGTTTTTGGATGTCTAGGGTTTTGGGATTCATGTTTGATGTAAAAAATTCCTTTGGAGCCTCATTGTAATCATCTTCTTGTGAATGAGCATAGTCATCACATCTCTTCTTAGAGATAAGCTGCCACCATTCTAGCAAGCTTGTTTTAGTCTGCATTTTATAGTTTCAACATATTTCTTATTTAATAGAAGTCAAGTTTTACTGTATCTCTATTATTATTCATCTTGTCTCTATGTTAATATTATAAATATATGTTTTCATTTCGTTTTTCTCATACATCCGGATCATTTGTATCAGAGCAGTCTTCTCCTTGTTGTTTTTTAGTTCATGTCCCTGACGAGGTCATGATATAGAGAGTTGGGTCTCAAGCTTGTTTCTCTTGAGGAAAACTTCTCTCACATGCCCAAGAAACCTTCCATGGTAGGTGAAAATAAAGACAAAAGGACATGAGATCCTTTCAAAATGTTTCTCAAGGAATCCCTTGAGTGACAGAGGAATGAGATGATGGACAACTTTGCACAAATCCTTGAACGGTTGTCGACAAGTGACACATCTACCTCAAGTGGAGGCGCTGCTCCCTTCAAGGTACATATCAATTTTGATATTCCTATATTTTAATTTCAAATAGATGTGGATGCCATAGATAAATGGTTAAACCTTCTAGAAGGGTATTTTTTGGTCCACAACTTTTCCAATAGAGAAAATATTGCATTTGCGCTCCTCAAGGCCACCCCCCATGTCAAAGATTGGTGGGAGACTTTCTATGAGAAAAAGGAAATCGAGGGATCCACATTATTTGTAGCTTCACCCAATTGGGGTTCCTTCAAGGATTCTATTAAGGAAAAATACTACCCTGTTGGAAGTTATGACGATTTGTATACAAGATGGACCATATTGTTGTAGGAAAGAGACCAAACATTTCCATAGTTCACCAATGTTTTCCATACCTTGCGCACCAATATGGGTATCAAATATTATGAGCAATATCTAGTGCTCAGGTATGGCGGTGGCTTTCATAGATACATTCAGACATAAATGGAGTTTTTGGACATTTTTTCCTTAGGCGCGACCTATCAATATACTATCAAAATCGAGTATAAGCTTAAACAAAAGACGCGATAGTTTGGGTTTAGGAACCCCTCATAGTAGAAGCAGGGAAAGGGAAACCCCAACCCATAGAACAAAGGATAGAGCAAAGGTGGGAAACCTCAGGAAAACTAGTCTAAGCCACAAGTAAAGAAGGACAATGGAAGGACAAAGAAAGATATCAGGAAGTGGTGTGACTTCAATAAGATCCCCTGGCATAATACTGTTGATTGCCGCTCAAAGTTGTCATTGGTGGCTTAGTTGAAAGCCTTTGAATCAGATGTGGGTTCTGAATATGAGTCAAAACCATAAAAGGGGAGACATCTCATTGATGCAGATCCCAGTGCCAACATTGCTACAACCAAGATCCAACCCGATAAACCCGATGAGCCAGAGGAAGGCGAGCACCTATTTCATTCAAAGATGTGGGTGAAAGGCACTCTACTGCACTTCATCGTTGATAGTGGTAGCCAGAAGAACCTCATCTCATCAGAGTTCTTCAAGTGGATATCCCTACCAATAACACTGCATCCACAACCCTACACCATCGAATGGCTCAACCAAGGAAGCAATCTTCGCGTCAACCAACAATTTCGCTTGTCATATGGCATCAAGCCATTCAAAGATGAGGTATTGTGTGATGTTTTTCCCCTTGAAGTTTGTGATGTTATTTTGGGCCAACCTTATTTATGGAAATGTCATGTTGTATATGAGTCTAGGCCTTGCAGTGTTATTATTACTTTGAACAAGGAATTGTACAGGATACCCAAGGTAGTCCCACCTAGTGCCATTTCCTTGATATCTACCAAGAAATGCAGGAAAGTCATCTCTTAGATTGGTAAGTTTGTATTCTTTGTGATTCGCTCTCAGAGTGAGTGAAATATTGCAGCCACATCCATGGCCTTTGTGATCAAACTCTCCAAGTAGCAGAAGCAAGTGGATAAGGTCGTGGAAGAATACAAAGACATCTTATCATCACCTACTAGGGTACCTCTGCATTATCAGTTCAAGCATTCCATCGATATGACCCTCGACACACCGCTACCTAATTGGTTAATCCATCGCCACTCTCTGTTAGAAAATGAGGAGATCGAGTGTTAGATCTAATAATTTCTCCACAAGAGGCACATCTGACCCATCTCATCACCTTGTGGAAGCCCAATTGTTCTTGTGTAGAAGAAGGATAGGACCTGACGACTTTGCATTGATTACCGGGACCTAAATAAAATCACAGTCAGGAACTAGTACCCGTTTCCTTGAATCAACAATCTCCTTGATCAGCTCAAGGGAGCCAAATATTTCAGTAAGATTTATCTAAAGTCTAGCTACCATCAATTCTTAATAGATCATACAGATGTATAGAAGACTGCCTTCAAGTCAAAAAAATGTCTTTTTGAATGGTTGGTCATGCCCTTTGGTTTGAAAAATGCCCCAATAACTTTCATGAGGATGATGGACGATATCTTTCATCCTTTCACGAATTCTTTTGTAGTGGTGTATCTATATGAAATACTCATCTGCAACAAGACTTGGGTGGAACACTTGTAGCATATTCAATAGGTTATGCACACTCTGCGGCAGCAAAAGCTATATGCCAACTTGGAAAAATGCTCCTTCAGCATGGACAGGGTCCAGTACCTAGGCTACATTGTTGATGAGCATGGTGTGCATGTTGATCCAGCCAAGATCTAGGTCATCCGTGACTAGCCAGCCCCAACCACACTCACTGAGCTTCGGAGCTTCTTACGCCTTACCAATTTCTATCGCAAGTTCATGTTGGGATTCTCGCATATTGCATGGGGCCTAAGCCAAGTAATCAGGGGTGGTGGTAAGTAAAATTTTGTGTGGGGCTTGTCCCAACAACAAGCATTCGATGATCTAAATTAGGGCTTGTGCTCATCCCCAATGCTTTCATTACCTGACTTGTAACAACCCTTTGAGATCAAGACATATGCTTTAGAATATGTTGTGGGTGCAGTTCTCACTCAACATGGCCACCCCATGGCCTATCATAGCGAGACATTCTCAGATGTCGTCTGTAAGTACCCTACTTACGACAAAGAAATGTACTCCATTGTGCAATCCTTCCTCTAGTGGAGGAATCACATTCTCGGGAAGGAGACAATCATCCACATTGATCATAAGCCGTTGCATTTCATTCATACACAAGGAAAATTGCAGAAGGACCTTCATAAGAAGTGGTCCACATACTTGTAATAGTTCCACCTCAAAATCAAGTATAAGATAGGAAGTGCCAACTGGGTCACTCATTGCCTCAATCGACCTCCAGTCGTGACACTCACCATGGTGCTAGACTCTTATGGCCATGAGACCTCTGTATGCCCCCACCTCTATGAGAAAGATCCCGACTTTTCCACCACCTAACAGATGTTGGGCGCAAACACATCTGCCATTAATTTCCATCTTCAAGAAAAGATGCTATTCCATCTGGGCCATATCTGTGTTCCATCAATCAAGAAAGTGAATATGATTTGGGAATCCCACTACAGTCGGGTGGTAGGACACTTTGACATAGAAATGATAGTGGTAGTGCTACAACGACATTTATACTGGTCAAAACTTCGACAGGATGTAAAAAATTATATCAAATCATGCATTTCCTTCACTATTTCCAAACTTGCCACTAAGAAACAAGGCCTATACACTCCTCTACCTACTCCTGACAGGCCCTAGGAATCCATCTCGATGGACTACATGTTAGGCCTTTAATCCACCAAACAGGGAAACGACTGTATTTTTGTGGTTGTTGATTGCTTTTCCAAGATGGCGATTTTGGCTGCCTACAAGAAGAAGATCACAACGAAGGCCACTATCAATATATTCTTTGAATGAGTGTGGTTAGATTTTTGGATCCCACAAACCATTATCTCATATCGGGATAGTCGGTTCCTCAACACATTATGGTCGAGCCTCTGGTCACTGCTAGACACCAAGGTCACCAAATCCACTGCCTTCCACCTCCATACAGATGTCCAAACCGAGGTTGTCAACTGGATGATCATGCATATCCTTCACATGTACAATTCCAAGAACCCCCACACATGGGATGAGATTCTTCTCTATATTCAACAAAACTACAATATAGCCATACATAGCTCAACTGGTTGCAACCCATTTCAGGTGGGGTTGGGATTTCAACCATTGGCTCCCATGGATGTTACACCACCCCTTGTAGCCACCCAGGAAAACTTGTCCCATGCTCCAACTGAAGATGACAAATCCACCTAGTTCATAGAGAGGATCCAATACATTCATCAACAGGTTCATGATATTCTACAGAAGTCCAATTCCAAGTACACGTACCACCATGATCAACATCAGGTGCCACACAAGTTTTAGGTGGGAAAACAAGTTTAGTTGCACTTTCATAAATAATGTATTACGAGGCCCCATCTGAAGATTTGTCCACTCTACTATGGACCTTACACCATCACCAAGGCCATTGGAGACAATGCTTTTGAATTCAACATTCCCCTCTTCCTTGGATTGCACCCAGTATTTAATGTGGACCTCCTTCGTCCACAATTTCCACCATTATTTGACACCTTAGAGATAACATAACAACTAACACCAACAAAGCTCAACCATGAGTGCATGGAACAAGAATCCACTGATCATATCATGGACACATAGGTCAAGGGAACACGTCAAAATAAGTTTTATCTTTATCGAGTTTTCAAGGCAGAGCAACTCTTGCACCAAGGCAAGTGGCTCACCCAGGGCCAAATTCAATATAATTTTCCTCATCTGATGGGGGAACTCAATGCATCTTTTTGATGAGGTATCAAACACCCCAAATGGAGATCGTATGCAAAATTTACAACCACGAGAAGTTGATGTACCAACTTACCCCAACAGGGCCCACATGAATTTTGGCGTTTCATCTCCTAGGGTTAGGTTTTTGGATGTCTAGCATTTTGGCACTCATGTTTGATGTAAACAATGCCTTTGGAGCCTCATTGTACTCATATTCTTGCGAATGAGTGTAGCCATCACATCTCTTCTCAGAGATATGCTACCACCATACTAGCAAGCTTGTTTTAGTCTTCATTTTACATTTTCAACATATTTCTTATTTAATAGAAGTAAATTTTTACTGTATCTATGTTATTATTCACTATATCTCTGTGTTAATATTATAAATATGTTTTTTCATTTTGTTCTTCTCATAAATCTAGATCAAGCTTTTACCCAATTTTGATCCTGATAAAAACGAGTCACCTAAAGGTCATGTAAGTAAATGCATGTTAGTAGTAACTTTAATGAATTTACAACATGAATATGTTGTTTTATGTTTGTTTCGATATACTTTTGAAAGAAAATAATCTACTTGGTACTTTGCATTACCATAAGGATCAATGGCCAATTGGAATGAATTTGAAACTGCATTCATGAAGAAATTTGGTGAAGATAAAACCCTAGCAACATTGGTGTTAGAATTGTCTATGATAAGAATGAACTCAAAGAAAAGAATTGAATATTTCTAACACTAATGAATAAAATTCCCAAAGATTCTAGGCTTGCCACCAATGCAATCATTGAATTTTATATCACAACTCTTCCTTTTTCGATTTCCATCTTTGTCAAAAGAGCTCGGAAAAACACATTAACTAAGACTTTTCAAGAAACCTTGGATGTGGAAAAATAAATGATGAGCATTGTGGGTAAACCTCCAGCTGAAGAAAAGAGAACTTTTACACCTATCAAGAAACAAACCATAATAAAAACTACATATGAGAATAAATATAAAGAGGCTGTAGACATGGATAGTCTTCAAAGAATAATGAAAAAGACTCTCGAATGACATCATAGATCTTAAAAAAAAATTAGGGGAAGGCACATCTTACAAAAGGCCACAGAGACCTCCTTTTAGGAGAAATACCCCACCACCAAGAAACCAAAACCCTCCTACTAATGAAATTCATTTTGAGGAGTTCGCACAAGATAACTTCTGTAGAGAACATAATGCAAGTCATTCATAGAAGACATGTCCAAAATATGTAAATATGTTTGAACTTTTCACTTATGTGGAAGAGGAGGAAGAGATACAAATAGATAAAGATGAAGAGGAGGAGGAAACCCCTTAAGTCAATGTTACATGGGATATATCCCATGGGATAATGGATGATGAGGAAGGTGAAATAGATGAAGAAATTTTTGTTTCACAAACTAGAAGTAAAGGGCGTCCATCAGATTCAGGATCACCATCTATATCTTCTCCTTCCCAAAAAGATTCATCTATATATAAATCAATATCTAGTGCAGGTAAGTATGTTATTATTTATGATATTTTAGATTATGATCTAGTCAAGGATATGAAGAAAAAAAGGGACAAGATATCCTTATATGAAATTCCAAAATTAAAACAACAGAAAGGCAAGTTACTTCAAGCTTTAGGAAAGACTAATCCTGAAAATGAAACTACTACAGCTGGAAGTAAAGATAAGGGAAAAGTTGCCCAAAATTCATCTAAAAATAATAAGCAACTTAATGTAAATGTTGCTTTAATGGGAGAGAAGTCTAGTTCTCATACACCCCCTTTCCTTTTGATATTTGAAATCCTTAATAGAAATGTGGATAATTGTTTAGTATATTCAGGGGCCTCTTCCAATGTAATGCCATATTTTGTTTGTAGGAAGTTGAAAGTTGAACCCAAGAAGTCTACTACTTAGATTTTACAATTGGACAGGACAAATGTCAAATTTCTAGGTGAAATTAATAATGTATTAATTAAATTATATTCTAATATTGAGGTCCACCAAACTATCGATATAATTATTATTGATATTCTAGAGTCATATGGGTTGTTGCTAAGTAGACACTATTTAGAAAAATTAAATTGTTATTTTTCAACTGATTGGTCACATTTATGGTTTCCATATAATGGTAAGCCAAATAAAATAAAACTAGAGTGTGAGAGACATGAAGTATACAATTACTTACTCAAATCATCCTAATGAGCCAATCATGTTTTCAAACTCTATTTTAGGCAACTATTGTTTGGACTCATTTTTTGGAAATTTCTCTGCAAACTAGTCACTCTTTTTGGATTCGCGTATAGAATATTGTTAGAGATATTACCCACTCACCTAGTAATTATTTTTCCTAAGTTTGCTAGTCTAATGTTGAGGGAGCTATCCATAGATGAGAATATTCTCTCTTGAGAATATTCCCTACAAAATAGGGTGCCTCCTATAAAATAAGGCTCCTTCCCTCTTTAGTTTTGACTTGGTTAGATTTCAGTTAGACTAGTGGAGGCTACTCATGCATGGAAACCTCGGTTTTATCACCAACAGTTGCATGTTCACCTCAATTTTATCACCAGGAGGGTGCATATCACTTGCATGTGACCAGGAGGGTGCATATCATATGCATTCATGTGTTTCTCTCACCTTCACACGTGTGATTCAATTAACTATGATTGCATGGATAGTTAACTAGGATGAGGTGGAAAATAACTCTAGTTTCTGTCAGTGATTGTCCATATCTCTCTAGATCACTACTATGGTGGATTCACTTAGCCATGTAGAGTATTTCATGTATTTATTACTCATTCTACCATTTAGTGAATACAATTCTATCATTCTTTCTCTCATTCTTACTTCTCTCTCTGTGGTTCTTTTTCAATCTTTGTGTGAATTTCTCTAGTTATGTTCTTTGTGTAGGTTTCACCAAAAATTCACATCTTATCAACACCCATAGGTTTCTAGGAGCAAGGTGTACATGTACTTATTTGCAGGTTCATAAGATATATGCAGTAAAAAATAATGGAATTTATGCTTAGAATTCTTCTCACGCCACACAATTATTTCAAGTCGAAGCTAAAGACTCTAATTTAGCTCAGAGGTAGAGGCTTGTACCAAATAACAATGGATACAGAGGTTGAGCCAACATAGAAAATCCATAAATCCATAAATTTCAATAGCATGGATGCGGCATATGGTCTCAATTGCATGCCAATGTCCCCCAGGCTATTGTTTCATGTTGAAGCTTGTACTACTCGAAACAAGATTTGGACCAAATTGGAACATCTCTTTGGAAAACATGACAAGATGAGAGGCCACATGCTTGAGGTAGAGTTTAATTCATTGGATTTGTAATGACCCTAATTTGAACCCCATTTGTAGTTGTGCATATAGGCTGGTGAGCCATTTTGGTTTTGTGCGCACCTGAGTAGTGTGCGATGTATTCATCCAGATAGGTTGGTGAGCCGTTGGAAACAAGTGTAAATGTAATGAAAATATGGGTTGGTGAGACATTATAGTTTTTCGTGCTCTTGGGTAGTGCACGAGGTTTGTAACCAAAGAAAAAGGTGTTCACATTCCATAGTATTGCACGTACCTAAACTATGCGAGTGGATTGCACATCAAGGGAAGGTGCGCATAATCAACAATGTTGCGCGCACTCAAGAAAGTGTGTGGGAATGACTGTGATGTATATAGATGTATGCATATGTTTTGAGGCTGGAGAGCCTGTGTGATTATTGGGCTATTGATCTGGGATGCAAATAGGATAGTGCGCTTATTCTTGTAAAGTGCATCACAGTCAAGTTATTAATATATTACATCATTGTGCACAAACAGACTCAAACAACAAGAGATGGGGCGCTGAACTCCACCGAAAAAGGGAAAAAGGGGGAAATACTTTCAAAAAGTGTAATTTATAAATATATTATTTATGCTAAGTTTCTGAGGGATGGGAACGAGTCACCAAGTGACTAAATTTAATTCTGAAGGTGACACGTGTCCAATTTAAGGAATGCAATATATATTGTTGGCCTTAATGTAATTCAAGGATCATCCATTGTTTTCCTCCATCATTCAGAGGAATAGAAGTATGTATTTTGTTGTGATTATGTTAATGGATTAACCCTGTGCTTAGGAAAACCTTGGTATGATTATAAAAGTGACTTTTTAGGCCCATAGGTTGTCGAAGAAGCATATTATAAGGACCATACTTTGTCTAAGAGGTAGGTTGTCTGGCCCATGAGAAATATCTCCAGGTGAGAGATTGCTTGGGAGTTCTTCCCTGGTGCACTGGGCATTATTTTTAGTGCTCCAAGACTTCCTGATCAGGCTTGTTTCTAAAGCCCTAGAAGGGATGGGGCATTCAAAGGTATGTTGAGCAGAAAAGGGACACACTTCCCGGAGAAGGACATGAATTTGGGGAATTAGGGACTGTATACTAATTGAAACAATCAACACCTTGGATTGAGAAATTTCGTTGTTTGTTAGACCATAGATTGGCACTAGGAATCCTTTTTCCTTGGTGGAGTTCGATCCCCAGCTCAGGGGTGACATGTTGCTGAAATATTATTAACAACAACATCTATGGCTTGGAGGAACATCTGCGTCACACATGTTGTTGGTGACTTTGCATCAAAGATAAGTGTTCTTATGTTCTTGTCTAGTTACTACATGTTTATTCATTTGTATCTATTATGATCTATTACTTGCATATTGTTGTATATGAAGAATGGTTGTTATTCTGTTAATGTTGTCTATTCTATAAGTGTGATGTGATTATTTAGCATAATATTCATATATGTTGAGTATGCTATTTGATAAGTAACTTTTGTTAAGATATTCTTGTAAATGGTCAAAATCTTCTTGAGTGAGGGTAGAAGTACCATGCATGCAAAACATAGTCCAAGTGCACAAGTGACTGGATTCATTGTGTGCAGGGAAATGTATTCTGTGTGCACAGGAAACAAGACCTGGAAGTGGAATCATAACAGTTATGAACGTTGTGGTATACAAGTGCTCTGTATGGTTATGCGTACAATAGTGTCTGCATGTTTGGAGGGGTCTTATGCTTTGTAATGTTGGTGTGCTTAGTATGCTTGAGCGTGTTAGCACAAAATTTGTATTATCAAATTTGGTCCTTTCGTTGATATTGGCACCTTATAATTTTTTTGCCAATTGATAAGTGTATTCACACTTTTGCAGCGTCATGCAATTTTGCAGCGAAAGTTTGGAAAAACTTTGTTTTCAACATCGGGTAGCCAACATCAACACTAGTGTTGTCAGTGACAAAATTAAAGAGAATTTGGGAAAAATTTACAAGTTTTGACAAATTAAAAATGGTTTTTTAAAGGCTATTTAGATCTTAGGCCTGTTATGGTTTATATGCAGGGTTTAAAGTTTTTTTTCCAAAAAGTGAGGGCTCGAGGCCCAATCTCCAGTCTTAAGTTATATGCCAAATCTCTAACTACCAAGCTAATGAAACTAACTACCAAGTATCAATAAGCATTGACCAAGTGCCAAGACACCGAGGGAGGAGCCCACAAGGGCCAAAACAAATTGCACCACATGTCGATGGTAAACATGGAGGGTGGTATTTTCAAATATTTTAATGTTTTATTACACACTGCATGTGGGATATACCCACATACAAGAAACTAGAATTCGCCCAGCTATGACCAGATCGTTGAAAGAAAACATGTAGATGCCAAATCCCCATGTATAAGGGTTTTGAATTCCATGTGGGATTATATAAAGATGATTCGTGTTTGTATTTTTATTTTTTATCTAGCACATGTAGTGTCATCAAATACCAAATCACCTGCAAATTATCAAGAAGATCTCAGTGTCATGACTTCCCTCTTGGTCAAATAAAATCGGCCTGGTGGTTTGTGTATCTAATGCAGAGTTTTGTACACATTAATGGCTGCAAGTATAATGAGAAAATATGGAGTGAATGTTCCCAAAGGTATTGTTGTATCTTCAGTTGCAGAAGTGAAGCAGGCCATCATTGATGTGTTTCTTGAAGACAAAGAGGTTGTTGAAAAATTCAAGTACTTTCTGGTGGTCGAGGATCGAGAACATTTAAAAATGGATTTGAAGGGTTTGTTCATATTGCCAAAAGTCAATGAAATAGAGAACTTAAGACACTGCATCTAAGTGCCAAAAATTCCAAAAGGAAATGGGGAGTCTACTGTTGATATTTTATGACTTTTTCAAGGCTGAGCAATTGTAGTTTGGAATATATGTTGGAATGACTGTCTCAGTGCCACACAAAGAATTTCAAATGGGAGAAGTATGATTTCATTAAAATTTGTTTATTGCATCAAATTCAAATGTTTTCTTAATTCAAATTATCGAGAGATAAGGAAGTTTACTACAACCTTGTGGCTTGAATATATGGATGGGCATGTTTCTATACAAATCTATAAAAAGTCAATTCTTCATGAAACCAATTTCATATTGAAAATTTATAGAAGATATTTCAACGCATTGAAGAATATATCCCCCCTGCAAAAAAAAATTATAATGTATGACAGATGGAAATAGTAAGATAATTTCAAAGTTTGACATCTATCAATGAAAAGAACAAACACCAAAAGGATTATTTCAAATTCGAAGAATTGTTGCTAGATTTCAAGGAAGTTGTTCCATCTGTTCAGAAACTTAATCTATTTTTGATTTGAAGATTAGGGTCACATTTTTTGTCATCATTTTGGAAATCAGTTAACAGATGGAAAAATCAAGACAATCTCTTTCAACATTCAAAGGATCAGATCAAAGCACCATATTAGTTTTCGATGACATAATAGTTGAACCACTTGGCAGTTGCAAATTTTCAGGAAACTCAGTGATTATGTGGAAAACATGTCCCATATTTCTAGGCACAAAAATAGTAAGTGGTAATCAGCTTCTAAATACAGAGGATCGTTACCAGCAACTCCAACAATTTGAGACACCTTGTAGCCTATTCCAGTTTTTGTGGTAGGAATATTTCTCTTTTTCTATTTTTGTAGAAGTTTGAAAGATTGTCTCGATGAGCATTTGTATATATTTTTTAAACTTTCAATGTAATAGGGGTTTAGTGAAGAAAAACTCAAGAGAGTTGAGGGGCTCAGCCTTGGGTTTGAAAATTATGTTGTAATGTCTTTTATGTTATTATGAAATAGGGAGGTATATATCTTGATTTGAGATTCGACTTGTTTTTGAAAAGCAGCCTGTCTTTTTTTTTTTACCACTTATTTTCCTCCTTGATTAAGTACAATGGTTTAGTACCTAATGTATGATAAACCTGTGTATTGTAGATTCATAAGTAGTAGAAGATCTATTGTAAAATGTTTGTCTTGCATAATTTTTATTTAATCAATTTAGTTTACTGCCAGGATAGATTTCCAATTATTAAATTTTATATTGAGTGAGTGTGTTAGTTAAGCCTGATGAGATATTGACACATTCATATATGTTTCCTTCATATCTTCCGTTCTTTCTTCAAAACCTTGAAATTGTTGAGATTTAGATACAATTGACTCTTTTGTGAGAGTATGGTTTGTTATCAGAGAGATTTTTAATATTGACTCTAGGCCCAATGATAGCTCATTGATCTACAATCAATTTGCTTCCCTTTTCTTTCTTGTAGAGTCTTGTTGATCCACTAAGCATAAAACTAGTTTTAATAATTTATTCTCAAATGGGCATTGGGCTTGTCCTTCAAGCATTCTAAGAAAAAATCTTGGTGATAACATTTTTGGCACCACTTTCGGGGACGAAGTTGAAGATTTTCCCTAGGAGGAACGACAAATATTACAACCAATCCTTGATAGTGAACAAGGATTGGTGATAGAACAGACTGCATCATTCACCTGGTGACTCCACTCCATGAAGGAAGAACCTGTTGACAACTTCACTGATTCGGGATGACAAAGGGCATGGAGGATATCTTGGCATAGAGGTTTTCACCTCTCAATCTTTCAATTATCCATGGTTTTCCAAATCTAGTGCCTCCTCTGTCAGAATGGGGATATTTTCTTCCTATATTCAGAGAAAGGAAGGAGGATAATCTTGCACAACATCTCATTAAGTTTATCAATACATGGATCAGCTGGATCTGCATCACGAGGATGTGTTGATGAAAATGTTCATGTACTCTTTAGAGGGTGATGCACGAGAATGGTACTTTTTTGTTCCTGCTTCCGACATATTTTCCTTGAGAGGTTTCCATGATGCATTTAATGAGCATTGTGAAAGATATTTTTCAGCTAAATCTCTATTTGAGAATTGTTGTGGGGAGTTTGAAAATAATATTCAGCATACAGTAGGTATTTCTTTAGATTGTAAGGCTGAAATAGATGTTTTTGTTGAAGAAATCAAGGAAAAATCATATCATTCCTTTCCTAGTTTTCTGGTGTTGAAAGCAAATTGTGTTGACTGCTCTTATAATAAAGAAATTGGCAGTAATCCGGTGGATGCATTTGTCCTTGTAACAAATGTCTCTAAAAATAATTCCTCTGATGATATTGTTGTCCCAAATGTTGACAAATATCATCTTATCCTTGATGAATACTATGATGAGGAGGAGAAGATATTTACTAAAGCACATACAGAGCTTATTAGCATCCAACCAATAAATCATAGTGAAGAAGATAAGGAGGAGTTGCATCAACAATTGAAATTTTCTTTATTACTTATTGATGAGAAGAAATCTCCAAGGATCAACGAACTCATGTCTATCATTTTTGCACCTAGACTTGCAAAAGAAATCAAACAACATATGAGTATCTATGGAGCATATGAGAACCACAATTTTAATTATGAATCAGCCTTCATAGAGGAGCAAGATTGTCTTCTTAAATAGCTAAAAATGTCTTGTCATGAGTTTCATGATCTTGTGGATTTTTGCATGGAGTTGTGTTTTTCAAAGGTCTCTAATGCTCTTGTTGTTGATAAGATTTCAGATTATAGCTGTAAGTATCTATTTCTTATTAACCTCTTTATGCAAAATTTAAATCACTTGAGGATTCTTTCGAACAATTACATGTAAGGAGTTATTTTCATCAGTTCGATACTTACCTGGTTTCATTGGAAGTATGACTTCACTTGAGAAAACTTATTTAGATGGATAGACTAGAGTAGGCTTATGTATATAAATAAGATTTCCATACAAGCATTTGGTTTGTAGTTATAGGTTTGTTTGCAATGTGATTTCCATCTTGTATGTTTTAGTTTTTAACTACCAAGCTAAGGAAAATAACTAAGGAAACTAACTACCAAGTATCGATAAGCATAGACCAAGCACCAAGCCACCGAGGGAGGACCCCACAAGGGCCAAAACAAAGTGCACCACATGGCGATAGTAAGCATGGAGGGAGGTATTTTCAAATATTTTAATGTTTTATTACACACTACATGTGGGATATGCCAACATACATGAAACCAAAATGCACCCAGCTATGACCAGATCGTTGGAAGAAAACACGCAAATTCCAAATGCCCATGTATAAGGGGTTTGACGACCATGTGGGATTATATAAAGATGATTCATGTCTGTATTTTGATCTTTTATCCAGCACATGTAGTGCCATTGAATACCAAAGCATCTACAAATTATCAAGAAGATATCAATGTCATGACTGCCCTCTTAATCAAATAAAATTGGCCTAGTGGTTTGTGTATCTAGTGCAGATTTTTGTACACAATAATGGGTGCAATTTTGATGAGAAAACATGAAGTGAACGTTCCCAAAGGTATTGTTGTATCTTCAGTTGCAGAAGTGAAGTAGGCCATCAGTGATGTGTTTCTTGAAGACAAAGAGGTTGTTGTGAAAAGTCAAGTACTTGTTGGTGGTCATGGATCGGGAACCTTTAAAAATGGGTTTGAAGGGGGTATTCATATGCAAAAATTAGATGAAGCAAAGAACTTAATACATGGCATCTAAGTGCCAAAAATGCCAAAAGGAAATGGGAATTCTACTGTTGAGATTCTATGACTTTTTCAAGCCTGAGCAATTGTAGTTTGGAATATGTGTTGGAATGAATTTCTCAGCGCCACACAAAGAATTTCAAATGGGAGAAGTATGATGTCAAGAAAATATGTTTGTTACATCAAATTCAAATGTTTTCTTAATTCAAATTATCGAGAGATAAGGCAGTTTACTACAACCTTATGGCTAGAATATATGGATGGGTAGGTTTCTATACAAATCTAGTAAAAGTCAATTCTTCATGAACCCAGTTTCATATTGAAAATTTATAGAAGATATCTCAATGCATTGAAGAATATATCCACCCTGCAAAAAAATTTACAATGTATGACAGATGGAAACAGTAAGAGTATTTCAAATTCAGACATCTATCAATGAAAAGAACAAACACCAAAAGGATCATTTAAAATTCAAAGAGTTGTTGCTAGATTTCAAGGAAGTTGTTCCATCTATTTAGAAACTTAATCTATTTTTCATTTGAATATTAGGGTCACATTTTTTGTCATCATTTTGAAAAACAGTTAACAAATGGAAAAATCAAGACAATCTCTTTCAACATTCAAAGGATCATATCAAAGCACCATCTTAGTTTTCGATGACATAGTAGTTGAACCACTTGGCAGTTGCAATTTTGAGGAAACTTGGTGATTATGTGGTAGACATATCCCAGATTTCCAAGCACAAACTCAGTATGTGGAAATCAATTTCTAAATATAGAGGATCGATTCCAACAACTCCCACAATTCGAGACACCTTGCAACCTATTCGATTTTTTATGGCAAGAATATTTCTCTTTTTCTATTTTTGTAGAAGTTTGTTAAAGATTGGCTTGATGAGCATTTTTATATATTTTTCAAACTTTCAATGTAATAGGGGTTCAGGAAAAAAAAAGATCGAGAGAGATGAGGGGCTCAGCCTTGGGTCTGGAAATCATGTTGTAATGTTTTTTAAGTTATTCTGAAATAGGGAGCTATATATATTGATTTGAGATTCAACTTGTTTCTGAAAATCAGCCTGTCCTTTTCTTCTGTCCACTAATTTTCCTGCATGATTAAGTACAATGGTTTAGTATCTGATGTATAATAAACCCATGTATTGCAGACTCATAAGCAGTAGAAGATATGTTGTAAAATGCATGGCGTGCATAATTTGTTTTTAATAACTTTAGTTTACTACTGGGACTGATTTACAGTTATTACATTTTCTACTGAGTGAGTGTGTTAGTTAAGCTTGATGAGATATTAACACATTCATATATGTTTCCTTCATATCCTTTGTTCTTTCTTCAAAACCTTGAAAATGATTAGATTTGGATACAATTTCCTCTTTGGCGAGAGTATGGTTTTTGATCAGAGAGATTTTTTATATTGATTCCATGCCCAATGATATCTCACTGATCTATATTCAGTTTGTTTCCCTTTCCTTTCTTGTAGAGTCTTGTTGATCCATTAAGAATAAAACTAGTTTTAATAATTTATTCTCAAATGGGTATTGGGTTTGTCCTTCAAGCAGTCTAAGGAAAACTATTGGTGCTAACAGAGCACATAGTTTTATTTCAAGTCACTTCCACTGTTATAATTTTTAAAAATTGGAAGGACTGTGGTGTGACACAAACCATTTTGGGTTGTGTGTATTCCCTCAAATGTTTACGTGCAATATGAAATTAACTATGCACTAGAATTTTGGGTGACTTTAATCAATAATAAGTTGGGTATGTCATTTAGGTACATTACATTGTTGTATTGGAGTGTCAGAATTTGGGATCATGGGTGACGTGGCCCAGCCTGGGGGGTTGGGCACGTTACATTCTGGTATCAGAGCTATTGGTTCAAAACTGGACTTGTATGGGTAAGATATCAACATGAAATTGACATGCACATAAAGGAATTGCTGTTGCACAATGCATAGTATATTGTGCATGGAAAATATTGGTGCATTGTGTAGAGTTATGATGTGTGCAAAGTATTGTTGAGAAAGTGTGCACACTAGAATTTTGGATGTTAAAATCATCCAAGGAATCATAAGAAAGGATTGTGACAAAATGGTGCAGAGTTTCATGTAGTTGTCACATGAAATCATCTAACAAATATTAATTTCCTGCACATTTTGTAGAATTAAAAATGATTAGAGAAGAACTGACTCATCATAGAAAGTTGAAGCATGGAAGATGCACGAAGAATTTTCAGCCATGGCACTGACTTCCGGGATTTGTATGTCGGATTGGGTGTGGATGGTATAGAATCCAAGGAGGAATGCATAAACTTGGTGAAAACCATAAAGGGGTTGCAAAAAGATGTCCAAAGCTACAGAGTTAATAATTAAAGGCTTATAAAAGCCAAGGAGAAACAAGATGGATTTAACATCAAGTTGATGAAAATCTTGGATAAAATAGAAAATAAAATGGATAGAGAGACATAGTCAAACAAGTTGAGGAGGCACAAATCTCATGGTGAAAGAAGAGAAACAAAAGGTGCTGATAGGAAACATCACCACTCACCAAAGCATTCATTTAGGAAATCACATAGTAACTCTAGTCTATCTCCTGTTAGAAAGCATAAGAGAAGGACTGGGGTGGACAAGCTATAGGGAGAGATGAATAATATAAAGCCTCCTACCTTTGATGATGAGCACAAGAAGGATGAGGATGCAGATACCTGGCTTTTGGGTGTGAGAAAGTACTTCCAGCTTCATAATTACTCTGTGCATGTAGAATGGAGAATTTCCATATATCATCTTAAAGGAAAAGCATCAATGTGGTGGGATCAGTTTGTGTAGGTGCAACACATTGATGAAAACAAGGTCACTTGGAGGGAGTTTAAGAGGTATTTTGAAAGAAAATATTTAACCAAGAGGTACTAAGACAAGAAAATGAAGGAGTTATTTGAACTCAAGCTTGGTAGCATGACCATTGAAAAGTATGAAAGAAGATTCTTAGAATTGATCAAGTATGTTGCATTCATGAAGGATGAGAAAGTCAAAATTTAGGGATACCTGAGTGGGATACCCTCATTTATCAGTGACAAGATACAATATGTTGATCTTAGACATTGGAGGAAACCATAAGCCACATTAAATTTCTTTATGATCAACAAAAAGGAAGATTGACTTTCCAAAAGGCTTGGGATGACAAGATGAAAAGCAAGGTGGAAAAGAGGAAGAAGGAGACTAAGCCACCATTTTTTCAAAAATATTGTGCAAGGACAACCAACTCCCAAGGAGCCTAGAATGACTGAATCAGTGGGGCAAAGACCAAGGAACAACTTATTCAATGTTGGGGTTGTCGTGGAGATCATATGTACAGATATTGTCCTCAAAGAGGTGAAAAGGAGAGCATTGTGCACAGTGTACAACAAGTTGCAATAGTTGAAGACATGGGCAGAAATGTACCCAGGATTTATGCAGCCCTAGATAACAAGCAAGTAGAGTTTTAGTCACAAATGATTGAAGTGGAAGGTAAGATTAATGACCAACCTATTTCTATTTTAATTGATTCAAGAGCTAGTCATAGTTATTTAGATCCTAAAATGGTGGAAATATTCCAATGAAGAAGTAAGCTTGGAAAGTCTTGGTTGGTGTAGTTAGCTATAGGCGCAAAGAGAAAGATTAATGAGATGGTTAAGGCATGCCCAATGGATATGAATGGACCATGGAAAAAATATTATTTGAATATCATACCTTTGGGTTTGTATGATTACCTCATTGGTATGGATATTTTGGATGAGAATCACGTTGTTATAGACTGTTACAATAAGGAATTTTCTTGCCTGGACGAGGAAGGAAACTTAAGAATAGTTCAAGTTATTCCAAGAGTTATAGTTATCAGAGAAGTTTCAACTATGCAGCTGAAAAAAAGATTCAGAAAGGGATGTAAAGTATTCACAACACACATAGAGGAGGAACCTAAGAATAAAGTGCAAAGTGTTCAAGACTGCACAGTACTGTAGGAATTTGAGGATGTCTTTAAAGAGATATTGAGATTGCCACCAAAAATAGATATTGATTTATTTATAAATTTGAAGTTGGGTGCAGCTCCTATATACAAGGCCTTGTATAGGATGAGTATGCTAGAGATGAAGGATTTGTAGATGCAACTTGAAGAGCTTCTAAAGAAGGGGTATATGCACCTAAGTCACAGGGTCTTCACTTAGTGAACCTATGACATAACACCTATGTTCGTGGGATATTAAGGAATACCCTAATTTCACTAGATATTTACAAATACCTCCAAAACTAATTTTTTTGAGCCCCCTTCCCAATACATATTTACAATAAAAGAAGCCCATATTTTTACAAGATACCCATTTTTATACCCCCAATACCCACATCCCCTCCCCAATACCTACAATATATTGACTCTATTTTTCAAAATTAAAAATCCCCCTTTATGAATGAACATGATAATCTATTGGTCACCATGGCCCAAGTGTGTCACCTTGGGGGGGCCCAGTATTGTTCGTGAAGAACAAGGATGGTACACTAAGAATTTGTATTGACTTCAGGAAATTGAACAAATTAATAGTAAAGAACAAGTATCCCTTTCTAAGGATAGATTACCTCTTTGATCAGATGAGAGGGACGTGGATATTTTCAAAGATTGATCTTAGATCTGGCTATCACCAAGTGAGAATTAAAGAATAAGGCATTAGCAATACTTCCTTCGGGATGAGGTATGGTCATTACGAGTTCACAGTGGTGCCTTTCAGGTTGTCAAATGCACCAATTGTTTTCATGTGTTTGATGAACAAAGTTTTCATAGAATATTTAGATAAGTTTTTCATTGTATTTATGGATGCCATACTTATTTACTCCAAGTCTGAAGAAGAACAAGAGAAACACTTGAGGATGGTACCACAAGTATTAAGGGAGCATCAAATTTATGCAAAGTTGAGAAAGCATTCATTCTATGAGCGACATATTCATTATTTGGGTCATATCATTTCTAAGGAAGGAATATATGCAAACCCAGAAAAGATAAAAGCCATTCAAGAATGGCCAACACCAAGAAACGCCGCATAGGTGAGGTCCTTCATGGGACTTGCAGGTTACTAGAGAAGGTTTATTGAAGGCTTCTCACAAACTATGCACCATCAAAATGGTGATTGAAGATATGTTTAGGATGTATGTGATTGAAGATATGTTCAGGATGTATGTGATGGATAAACCATCAAAAATGGAAGATTAACTTCACTTGCTAGAGTTTTCTTATAACAACGACTATCAAGCATATTTAAAGATGAGCCACTTTGAAGCACTTTATGGAAGAAATTGCAACACACCAGTGGGTTGGGATAATCCAACTGACTACACAGTGGTTTGGAAATATCTTCTCTAGGAAATGGAAGAGTAGTTGGTAAAGTAAGTCAGAGCTCAAAGGTTGCCCAAGACCGAAAGAAAATATGTGCAGATAAAGGTAGAACCCACCGAGAGTTTAAAGTGGGGGATCACAAATTCTTGAAAGTAAAATCAAGACGTAGTTCCCTGAACTTGGGGAATTGTTCTAAGTTAGCAGCGCACTACTATGGAAATTTGAAATCCTAGAGAGGATTGGTCCTATCACATATATGCTTGCATTTCCTACATCGTTGTGTATTCATAATGTTTTCCATGTATCATTGCTTAAGAAGTAAAAACCTGATGCTAATCATGTCATTGATTGGAATGTGATTCAGGTGGATCCAAAAGGCGATTTTCAAGTGCGACTAGTTTGCATATTGGACTGGAAAGTCAAGAAACTCTGGAATCGATCCATGGAGTTGGTAAAGGTTGAATGGATGTGGTATGGTCCTAAGGATGCAACTTGGGAGAGTGAGGATGATATGTTATGCAATTTTTGAAGTTTTGTATATATATGTGTATATAGTGCACTGAGGACAGTGCATAAATAAGGGGGAGGTGTAACATCCCGCTCTTGCATGCACCTAGTGAACTTATTCTTTGAGAACACTTGCTTGCAAGTGATCCATATTATTATACTATTGGTCGTTGATTATGATTATGAGGCATTATGGATGTGATTATATGTTGTTTTGTGTATTTACTTAGACAGATGTTTTTGACTGGGTTCTCCTGAGTGTGCAGGAATGTGGACCTCGAGGATGCAGAGGCATTGATGAAACCCCTTGGACTCTGGATCGAGTCAGGGAGTGGACTATTGGGTTTTTATTATTGTTGATATGACATATGCACATCTGATTAGATGTTATGATGATTGATTTTATTTCTGACATGATTCATTGATGATGCAGGCTAATGATAGCTTGCCAACCAGACTCACATGTGGAGTAGAGGGGCCATGCACCACAACCAGAGATGTTGACAGAGAGGTGTGGACAACATCCCTGCCAAAACCTACTAGCACTCCCATCATGGCTCGAACTGTAGGTTAACGATTACCTAGATTGAGAAGACCCACGATGCCATGAGGGAAGACTGTGACAGTCACTCATGATGATTCTAAGGGGCGCGTAATAAGGAAGGGGCCTTATTCCTTAGAGGCCCTTAGTCTCCCACAAGATCACCTGACAAAGTATTGACTCCAGGGTTTTTTTATGTCTACCAAGTCAGTCAAGAGGTGAGTGGCACCCTTGGAGCACGTAGTGCGTCTTGAAGGGCATGTCGTGCAAGAAAAACAAAAAGAGGTGAGTGGCACCCTTGGAGCATGTAGTGCGTCCTGAAGGGCACGTCGTTCAAGAAAAACAAAAAGAGGTGAGTGGCACCCTTGGAGCACGTAGTGCGTCCTGAAGGGCACATCATGCAAGGGAAAAAGAATGAGGCAAGTGCCACCCTTGGAGCACCTAGTGCGTCCTCAAGGGCACATCATGTTGTTAACTAATAAATGAATAAACCTATATGGCCTTAGAGAAAATGGTGTGACCAGAAATATTTAAAAACAATTTCCCTAATAAAAAAGTCACCCAACCTAGGAAATTAAAATCTAGGTCGAAGTGATACTTGTGGTAAAAAGAAATAATTTATTCATATTTAAACATGAGACGAGAAGGGGGTCAGAAATTCAATTAATTTATTAAAATCAAATTTCTTTGGGGGATTAAATTCTTATAAAGGGGGAAATGATTGTTTGTTACATTTACTAATTAAAATTGATTAATTAAAAAGAAAAGGGGAAAAAGGTAATTCTCTACACTTTCTAATTTGAGATTTAGAAAAAAAGGGAAAAGAGGGAAATTTAAAAGAATTACAAAACTAAGGGAAAAAGAGGGAAACATAAGGAATCTTTCCTTTAAGAACTTTCTAAATTGAACTCAACTAGAAATTTAGTAAAGGCGTAAGTCATTAAAATGTGTAAGGGAATATGGGGACACCTAGGAGTGAATCTAGGAATGCTTTTAGGTGGGTGAGGGAAATAAGAGTAATTAAATAATTAATGAAATTAATTTATGGTGCAATGAAGGGGATGGGTGACATGTGTACGAGGGAGGATTTTTTCTGAATTAAATTATTGAAAAACAAATTAAATGGGATTTTGAGAAAGAAATCACTTAGAAACTCTATATAAAGGAGGATGGATATCTTATTTTTGGCATAACATTACACTGTAGAATTTTTGACTTGACTGACTTATCTTGTGGGAGTTGGGATACCCAACTCGAGTACGAGTGGTAGCTCAACCTTTTGAGACGATCTGGTTGCTAGTTGTTCCTTGGGTTAGAGTGCGTGGCCCCTTTATGGCTCGAGGGGATAAGGGAGAAAAAGAGTACCCCTAGTGTTGGCTGGGAGGTACTGATGAAGTCACATCGGTCAGCAAGTGGGAGTGGCACAGAGCGCACAGGACAACAACTCAAAGTTGTCACCTTGGGCTATGGTATGCATGCTTTTATTTTGCATGGTAGATTACTATTGATCTTGCGTTTTCATTTCTATACTTTTTATTATGTGAAGAAAAGTGTTTTACTTAGTGTTTTTATCGAGAACTTAGAGTCATCATAGATTTATGCTCGCTGCATTGATTGATCTCCTCGACCACCATTCCTTGATTGCTATGACTGTTTTGTTTGTTTTATTGATTAATTGAAGAGGTTGTGCCTTATTTTTCATCCTCATCCCTAGATCATTAGTCCAGGCCTAAAAAGTCGGCCAGAATTCGAATCGACGATTGTCACTTTGGTGCATAGCAACCTATAGATTCTAATGCCCTACTTTTTTGTGCATGGATTATGAGTGAAGGATAGTGTTGCCCAATTATCTACCCCTGTTGAATGTTCTTGGTTGAGTGATTGTCTTTATACAAGACCACGACCACCAATCCAACGATTCTAAAATCAGTTTGCATTTATACGTTTTGGTCATACAGAGATGGATAATGGAACCCACTTCCCATTGCATCCAAACAGGATGCCATGGCATGAAAGAGACAAAACATCGAATTGCATTATGTATCCCCACGTCCCACCTATTGTGTCTCCTCATGCTACGTTTTGTGTTCATATGTTTCAATAACCATCCTAAACAGTGACACCACACTCGATCTCAGCTATATGAACATACTAAGGAATAGAGAAAGCCCCGAGCATTTATCCATGAATCGACCAAGTTTACCTCTTCAATTTGTGCCTGTCCCATCCAATCTATAGCAGGAAGCAAAGAACTTGACATTGAATGTTGTCTGTTTCATTTTAATGGCTGTTGAATAAAGTTGTTATGTGAGAAATCGAGGTTTCAATCTGCCATGTTTATTTCGACATATATTTCTTTTGAAGTGCGTTTAGTCCATTTTATCATGGTTATTGTGATTAAAATTCATTTTATTTCACTTGCTAGAAAATATGGAGTAGTTGTTTCATCAAAACAATGTTTTGTCTGTATTTGTTTTTCACAAATAAAATATCAACTCCGAACTGCCCTTTTGTTTTGTTGTTTATAGTACTTTGATCTAGGTTTGTATTTATATAAGTCTTCATCTCTAGAGAACCCGAAATAAATATTTTCATAAATTTTCATATTCTGTTACGGGGTGAAAATTACTCTGAGAGGTAAGGTGTATCTTCATGTTTTGATCTAGGGTGAAATAGTTATTTACTTACAGTTTTTCTCTTTGATAGTATCATGTATCTCATACATCGTTGAGGTCGATGAGACTTCAAGCATTAGTATGTAATCATACTTGATCTGTATTTCTATCGTTTGATTTAGAGATCTGCTCACCGCCTGTGGATAATCGAGGAATTTTGGTTAAAATATGTAGAGTTATTAACTATGCAATTGACAGAAACCAAAAAAAAATAAAATTAGAGATTTGAGTGGGTTTCCATTACCTTATTGTTCAAGATTTATAACTTCCGGAAAACAAATATCTGACCATAATTTGTAGAAAATTATGAATCTGCAGAGAGGTGTGATTCTGAATTGTATTTTATTCTTACGTATTTATTATTGTTGATAGCCATAGCTCTTTACTCACCCATTCACCCAGCTCCTTACTCACTCATGAGCTACCACTGTTTTTGTTTGATGAACCCTAAATGCCAACAGTTTATTTATTTTTTCCTTTTTTCTGGCAGTGAATTATGTGACTGTGATATAGAAATGCGATTTTAATTATGCTAATCTATGGCAGCGAATTATGTGACTATGATATAGTAAAGCGATTTTAATTGTGTTATCTATGGCAGTGAATTATGTGGCTGTGATTTAGTATTGCGATTTTATTTATGCTATCGTGACAACGATTCTATGGATTTTGTGCAATAACGATTTTTCTTTTCCTTATAACCTCTATTTATATTCCCTTATGTCAGCAATTTAGATTTTCCCATGGTTGGATGCAACAGTACTACCTTGATTCCTGACAGCACTTAATTAATATACCGACAGTAAATAATGGCAGTAAATTTTGATGGTATGCCAGCATTGACAATAACCATAATTAAGTGATAACCTTTTTATATGAGTTATGTTTAATAATAGTCAGCAATAATATAGTATAGACTGAACATTTTTTTAGCAATTAATATTGAATGTCTTACCCAGCATGCTTGTAGCGAATTGATTACACCCAAATACATAGTGCCAATTTAAATAAAACTAAAGGACAACGTGTTTATATAATGGAATAAGGAACGACATCTGAATTGAATTTTATAGACAACGGGTTATACATTAATATTGTTAGTATTGTTAGATAGTTGTGGTAAATTAATATTGTCGATAGTGTTATAATTATAGTGTTTTATATTAATATTGTTAATAGCGTATTATACTAATATTGTTAACAATGTTAGATTAATAGCGTTATATATTGATATTGTTATATATTGTTAAATTGTTAATTTAGATTTGTATTTATTGATAAATTTAGGCTTGTTAATTTAGACAACAAATCGATTATTAGATAAGCAACATGATTAAGTAGTTCACTTAAATTAATGGATAGTGGGTGTTAATCAATGTTTCTTGATGTTGTTCAGTGCCTAACTTAGGTCACCATATGATAACTTATATGACCATAGTAGCTTGGTAACAACCCACTCCTTTTCACTTAGACCTCTTGCTTAGATGGTTTGGGTTGTTGGCAAACTCGTGTAGATGGTTTGGGTTGTTGGTGAACTCATGTGATAGCTTGTGCATTTTTCTTGATTGATGCCATATTGCGACTTGTCATCCTGTTGCTTGGGGTGTGGGTGTAGTCTTCTTGTCCATTACTTCATCTCCTAGCGCGTTGGATTGTTCTTGAGTCCATGGTCCATATAGGTTAGGTGGCGCCAGGGTTGTTATCGTGCCTATTTGATAGAGGTGAATGATAACTTGGTTGGAGTCTGTGCTTCCTGTTATGGGTGTTGTTGATCATTGTAAGATGTTGTTGGCACTTGGAGTGTAACACCTATAAGCATTGGGTTGCATGCCATAGAGGTTCTAGTCACTGGTCATCGAGGTCATTGGGTCGGGATTGTGGATGTTGTCCTTAGCTTGTAGGCGTTATCGTGTTATGTGTGTTGGGAAGGTAGTTCATTTCCTTCTTGGTTTACGCATGTTTCGCCCAGTTGCTCTTATGCTAGGGCGTCGAGTTGTAGTTTTTTGTTTCCTAAACTGTGAGCTTGTGTTCATCATTAGGTTGTGTAGTTCAACTGTTTTTCGTTGCTTCCTTCCTCCCTAAAAACAAAAAAAAAATTGCACTTTATTCTTCGATTGTAGTAGTAATGGCTAGGGTTGTAACATATGGTATTAGAGCAGGTTCCACCCGCGACTTGGGAACACTTTGGCTTTCGTTGATATGATATTTGATTATAATTTTGCTAATTAAGTTGACTTGTATTCGTGCAGGTAATCATGGTTAGTGGACGCCGTGGAGGAAGATGATGGGGTGCTAGGGGAGGAGGCACGACGCCTCCAGTAGCATCCACGTATGAGGGTTCTAACCCCCGGGGAGATGAACAGATTGTCAAGAAAGAGTAGATAGCGGTGGGTGATGTGATTGGTCTTATGAGGTCTTTTTAGCGGATGTCTGAGGCACTAATCAACCGTTTGGACAGAGGTGAGGTCAGGGCACCGTCACCCCCTAAGGGTCCATCACACGCTCCGGTCGGTACTGGTGGCATTCACCGCAAACTCGAGAAGGTAAAATTTCTCGAGTTCTTTGGTTCCCTGAACGACATAGCTGCCAAGGCATGGTTGGAGAATATGGCGATGTGTTTTGCACTTCGCGACTATACCTCCAACATGAAGGTCCACATGGCGGTCTTTCAACTGAAGGGGAGTGCTCTTCTATGGTGGAAGATGCTCATGTCACAACTGAACATGGTCGTTGAAGATGTGTCATCGGAACTATTCGAGGAAAGGTTCCGAGAGAGGTACCTATCAGAGGAATTCATTGAGCATTAGATCAACGAGTTCAATGCCTTGAGATAGGGCGGTCGTAAGGAGCCCAAGTATGAGGCCCGTTTTATGGAGTTGCTTCGGTATGCTCCACATATTAATACCGAGAAACTTAAGGTCAACAGATTCTTGTTTGGCCTTAACGTCAGCCATAGATGATTTTAGGTGCTAAATTTCGCAAATGGGCTAATTTTCCATGGTTTTTCCCCAAAAAAGATTCGTGAATTTACATTTTTTCTAAAAACAATTTGCCCAAATTCCATAGAATAAAATTATTTTACCTTAAAAATTGCCAAAAAGTTATAGAAAGTATATAAAATCCTTAGAAATTTGAATATTTTTACAAAACTATCGCCAAACATTTTACATTTTTCATATTAAGGACTAGTAAGATTAGCCCATGTTTCTACATTTTAATATAAATTTACATCCTTAAAATCATCCCTGATGTCAGCATACGTGCAAAGGTTAGGATTCTGATGCCTCAGACCTTGCATGATGCCATCCAGAAGGCCCTCATAACAGAGGAGGATCTTATTAGAGGGGGTCAGAGCAGGACTCCAGCGAGACCAGGGAAGATGTCATATGGTGTGCAACAGCATCGGACACCAACTAGACAGATGCCAGGATATCATGGCTTCCAGAGAGGATCCACTTTCACTACACCTCGATGACCAGTGCCTCAGCAACAGACTCCTTATCAGGGACCACAACATCAACAACAATGTCATCTGCAACAACATTTTAGGCCTGTTCAGCAAAACAGACCAGGATTCCACGTCAGTGGGTCGTCAGTTGCTACTTCGGGTACCAGGAGTACTGGACCGAAGAAAGGGTGTTGGACTTATGGGGAGCCACACTACTAGCATGACTGCCTAGTGTTGGATCACGTTTTCATTGATGCCAATGGTTTGATTACTTGGGAGATTGTTGGATCATATGTCATTGATGTAAATGGTTTGGTTTGATTGATGTCATTGGTTGATGT
>SNQJ01S0068627.1:14767-32691 GCA_010110895.2 Picea sitchensis | reverse complement strand
CACTAGATATCCCAAGGAGGTCGCATATCTATGTTAAAGTAGGGTGACTCAAGGGAGAGTGGTCTAACATAGAAGATACTTTGTATCAAGAACAAGATGTATCAATGTCATCAACATGAAAGTTCTACAAGGTGAAGTCATACAAGTAGGACACATCATGATACCTCCAAGTCGATAGGTGTATGTGACTACTAACGTGAAAAACCCATAAAATAAAAAAATAATTAAGTGGAGGAATACCCTTTGATCTTAAGAAGCTTAGGGGATTTAGAATCAATGGATCTCGATAGCTTAGAATAGATACAATATATGAGTTATATATAACTCCATGATTTTTGTTGGTGAGGTAAACCACCAATATCGTTTGTATTCTTTCAGTAAATTCATTGTTAAATCTGATTCATCTTTACTACTAGTGCATGATGACGATACTAGTAGATTATGGCATGAGATATTCGGCCATATAAACTTCAAATACATGCAGAAACTATGAAAATAGGATATGATCATAGACTTTACCAACATACACTTTTCAAAAGGAGATGGTCAAGGATGTGTTCATGGAAAACATCCTTAAGAGAAGTTTGAGAAAGGGAAATTTTGGAGGGCCTCCTCTCCTTTAGAGCTCATCCATAATTATCTAATGGGACCCTTTCCTCATCCATACATTAGAAAAGAAAGGTACATGCTTACATTTATTGGTGATTCCTCACGATATACTTAGGTGAATTTTCTCAGGCACAAGTCTGAGGTTTTTGAGCATCTCAAAGACTTCAAAGCACATGCAAAGACTTAGTCTAGGAGAAAGATCAAAATCCTTTGTATGGAAAATGGGGGGAATATGTGAACCAATATGTCCAACATATTTGTTCATAGGAAGGTATACAAATGCAACACACAGTACCTTACATTACACAACAAAACAAAGTAGTTGAGCGGAAGAACAAATCCCTCAAGGAGGTGGCCACTTTCATGTTGCATGAAAGATCTCTACCGCCCAATATTTGGGTCGAGGCACTTAATTGTGCCAACCACATTCAAAACATATATCCTCAAAAATATTTCAAGGACCAGACCCCCTTTGAGGCATGGAGTGGAAACAAAATGGAAGTCACCCACTTCCAAATATTCAGATCACGTGCATGGGCCTGCGTACCCTATGAAAAGAGGAAAGCCTTAGATTTTCATAGTACTGCATGCATATTCATGGGATATTTAGATGGTGTGAAAGGTTATAGGTTACTTGATCCTTCTATTGATAGTCTCATCATTGAGTGCAATGTTTAGTTTGAGGAAAATCCCTTGTGTGCACCATTAGATCCACATGTAGATACCTTTGTATGACTAGTTGTACTAGATATAAATGATGATGAGTCCACTCACTCAGATCATGGTTTAGATCTGAGCTCTAAAATAGATTTAGAAGATGATGAGCATGTCAATGATCATCATGTAGATGTTGAGACACCATAGATTCCTAAGTGGGCATAGACCACCCTACATGCAGCAGGAGACCTTGTGGGGGATCCAATAGATCAGAGGAGGATGAGGTATCAATTTGAGGATCCTCATGCACTCACATCTACCAAACTAATGTTGCTCATGCATTATTATGTTATTCTAGATTCATACTCATAGAACTATACAGAGGTTGTAGGGAATCCCTTCTAGGAAGCTGCCATGCAAGAGGATTAAAACTCTCTCCTTGAGAAAAAGACTTGGGATTTGGTTCTGATTTCTTCAAAAAAGAATATTTTCAGATGTATATGGGTGTACAGGACCAAGAAGGAAACATAAGGAAAGGTGAACATGTATAAGGAAAGACTGGTGGCCAAAGGCTTTTAGCAAATTCACAAGATAGACTATGATGAGACCTTTTATCCCATAGAAAATATGGACTCTATCTAATTGGCTCTTTCTATTGTGTTACACATCAAAATGCCACATTTTTCGTTTTGCGCCCTAAGTGTCACATGTGTCGCAAGTGTCTCAAAGTGACGTATGCACCTCGGTAAGTGTCGCATGCACTGTTGCAAGTGTCGTATGCACCTTACCTAGTGTCACATTCACTTTGTTGAGTGTCAAAAACCATTTAAACCATGAAATACATTTTCCATTAACCCTAAGTCATATTGGAGGAAGAACCCATCATTTCAAGGTCAAAAAACACCTTTTTCTTGGAAAAATCGACCATTTTTTGGGCATTTATGAAGGGTGGCGCCCCCCTGACCATGCTAGCGGAGTGCCACTTCATGGAATAGAGGACCCCTTTCCATATAAAGGGAGATACACTCTATAGGATGGCGCCATGTGTTCAACTAAGTGGGAGTGTCAATCTTGTTGAGAGAAAAGGGGGATCTCCCCCACCTTATTCTATGGGTTAGCTCCTTTAGATTGGGTTAGTTGTATTCGACCCCCATGGTTGGGATTCACTTTAGGATATAATCCAAGCCTCAAGGAGCCATATCATCAACCATAACCCTCATTTTATCATGGTTATTTTTCTTCTCAAGCCTATATATTGAGGGATTTCCAAGGTGAAAGGGAGAAGGACTGGAGCATATCAAACCTCTGATCTTGGAGGAATATTTTAGGTATCAAACCATTGATCTTGGTAGATTTTTGCAAGGGTTGGATGAGGAGAGCTTGGAGAGGCTGCAACTGCATCAATATTGGTTTGTAAATATTCCCTTTGGGTTCTCATTTGAATATACTTGGTCCGTTTCCTTCAAGCTTGTGTATTATTGCATGTGCTTGTCTATTGTTCTTTCAATTTTCATAGATGAATTTGTTTGATATAATAAGATAGAGTAGGAGGTAGTGTTTTCTCTTTGCTGAATATTGCAGGTATCAAGTTGCACCAGGGAGTTTGGAGATCAAGCTCGGATTGGAAGCAATGAGGGAAAGCTTTGAAACAAGGTGCGTCACACCTTTTCTCCCTCTATATTTCTGATTGGTTAAACTGAATTCAAAGGGATGTTAGTGTCTATTTGTAGTGTTTTTTCTTGGTATAGGGGTCTGTAATCCAAGGAAGGTGTCACCTGTCCATAGGGGAAACATTCTGTAACACATTGCAACAACCAGAGGGTGGGAATTTCACCAAATGGATGTGAAGAATATTTTTCTTCATGGAGATCTCTCAGAGGATATTTACATGGAACAACCACAGGGGTTCATTCAAAACTCATCCTTAGTATGATGAGTGAAGAAGTCCCTTTATGGCCTTAAACAAGAACCTATAGCATGGTATGCAAATATGGATGCCTACTTTCAATCTCAATACTTTATCAGATGCAAATCAGATCTGAACGTCTACATGCTAAGGACCTCAGAATCCTTATTGATCTCATTTATCTATGTTGATGACCTCCTGATCACAAGAAGTTTGGACTCAAGAATTATTGTGGTCAAAAACATTCTACACGAAAGGTTATCTATGATGAACATGGGTCCACTACAATATTTCCTTTATCTCGAGATTGGTCAAGATTCTTTAGGAATCAAGCTATCTCATAATATATATGTTAGGGATCTGTTGGTTATATTCCATGTGACTGAATACAAGTCAATAACCACACCCTTTCTATCTAGTGTACATCTTGAGGACAGCGGGGATATGCCAGTGGTGGAAAACACTTTGTATTGATAGCTTGTTAGGAGCCTTCTATATCTCACCCACACCTGGTCAAATCTCTCATATGTAGTAGGGGAAATTTCCAAGTACATGTAGGAGCCCCATGAGTTACATTGGAAGGCTGCGAAGTGAATCCTTAGATATGTTTAGGGCACCTTAGGTTATGGGATCCACTATGCAAAAGGTTGTGCATTAGATCTCATGGGCTTTATCAATTCCATTTGGGTTGGTGATAACACAAATCCCAAGTCCACATCTAGGTACGAGCTTAGTTTGGCTTCTAGTTCCATCTGTTGGTTGAGTAAAAAGTAGCCAGCTATTTCTCTATTGTCAGTAGAGGTCGAGTGCAAAAAAGAAGTCAATGTCACTATTCAGGAACTTTGGATTCAAAACTTCCTCACTGATCTTTGCATCTACCTTCAACATCCGAATGTCATTTGGTGTGACAATCATAGTACTCTCAAGTTTTACAAAGACCCAGTGCAATAATAACAGAACAAACACATCGATATCCACATGCATTACATCAAATATTTGGTACATGACAGGATCATCGATTTGCAGTACTTTCCATCCTTTGAATAGACTACATACATCTTCACCAAGACATTTTTTGAGCAGATGTTCCACCTTATGAGCAATCGTCTTGGAATGAAGGACACAGTTTCTTAGAGACTACATTTATTCCTTCTTCTTTTTGATGCAATATACTTTGAGGGGGGGGTTTCCCATGAAGTTTTCCCTCTTTCCTCTATTTTCAGTATTTCATTCTTAGATGCAATGTACAATGGGTACCTAACATGGCCTTATTTTTGGTACCCATTCATCATTTACACCCTAGTAGTGTTCAGGGGGTGTTTTCGAGATATTACACACTCACCTAGTATTTATTTTCCTAGGTTGACTAGTCTATGTTGAGGGCACCCCTGGTTAGATATATTCTCCCCTAGATGATGGTTCCACATCCTCTTAAATATTGAGTTAGTTACACTTTAGTTAGACTAGTGAAATGGAGTCTTGCATGAAAACCTTAGTATTATTACCAAGTGTTGCATGCATACCTCAGTATCATCACCATGAGTGTGCATATACCTTGGAATCATTACCAAGAACATGCCACACATGTGCATGCATTATTCTCTCCTCACTCCACTATTTATTTTTCAATTAATTGATGGTGCATGGCTAGTTAAGTAGGACTAGGTGGCAATTCACTCCAGTGTCTATTAGTGAGTGTCTAGATCTCTCTAGATCACTACTATGGCACATTAGTTACTCATGTAGCCTATATCTATTGTAAATTATTCACTCTTTGAGTGTGGAATTCAATTAATACAATTATTTCATTCTAGTCTCTTCTCTTCTCTCTTGCAAGCTTTGTGTGTTCATTTTCTACTAGCTAAGTTCGTTGTGAAAAATTCACAATTTTTTGATGAAGAATCAACTTCCTCGCATAAAAAGAAATTCATGGCACTCATTTAAATTTTTCAAATATATTTTTCACTTAGTTCCATAACTAAAATCCTTGAAAGAAAGAATTAATGATCTGTGCATCTTGGAGATTCACACAACATCCTTGGCTTATAAATTTTTTATTTCCAAATCACATTTGAGTTATGGTAACTCGTTAAAACCCAATATATGAATGTATTTGGAAACAAATGTCTCTTTTGGGTTTATTTTAATGTCTCTTGACCTATACTGTCATTGTGGCATATGCAGGAAGTATGGGTAAAAAAGATAAGACAAGATAGCTCAAGACATAATATCCAAAGGATAAAGAATATGATGAAGAGAAAAAACCTAATTCATCTTTCTTCTCAGATACCTCCTACAATATAGGGTTAAAGGTATGCCTAGAGTGGATCCATATTTATGAAATGTTCTAAAGAGGAAACTTTCCTGATGATGACGAGGGGGACATGGATACATCTTAGGATATCAGAAGATCAAACCTTCACCAAATAGATGCAAGGCCTGCAATTTTTCCATACTATGATATGGTATGTTGGATTCTCTCACATATTGATATCGAAACTTACAAAATTGTTGATGCATCTCTCCAAGTAGTAGGTCCTTTCAAGATAGATGATTTTTATGATATGTATAAACTAATCCCACCTAAATTTAGTTTATATAAACCATTTCTAAAATATTTTGAGAGTCGAGTATCAAAAGAACAAGATGTGGAAATCTTTGGCTTAATTAGAGACTGGTAGTGTGATCCTGCATCATTTAAATCCAATTCAAATGGTCTGTATACAATTCAACATCTCAAGGAACCCTATATGTCAGCAACTACCATGCTTTGCAGACTATATGGTGAAAAATACTCCCAACACTTTAGATTAGAATGGGTTCCAATATTGAATCAAAAAACCAATAAGGGTTCAATCTTTAGTTGGGCCCAAATTTTATCAACCAATGTTCAATAGGCCATAAAGAAGTCATTTGAATCCCCACCAGGATATATTGTTGGTTTCTTCATGTTTACCTATCTAGTTGATGTTGTGCATGCAAAAACTCCTTTTCCACAAATGAAATAGAATTGTAGACCTACCCAACTACCTATTCACTTAATTACTCCATGCTCTAGAATATTAAGTACAAGAACCATTTCTATGATATTTGTGACAATTTTATTGTACCCTTGTATGCATTGTTTTTCAAGTGTTCCTGGATGAAAATGTTTCTTATATTAGGTTTATGGTTGTGCAACAAACCCACATTTGTTTCCAAAATATGTCCCTGATAAGATATTATTAAGAGAAATAAGTTTTAAAACTGTATCTACAAGAACAATTGTTTCCCTAATGATGAATTCAAAGAAAATACGACCTTCTTTCCCTCTCAAGCTTGGAAGTTATTCTTTGTTCAATTCAAAACATGCAAGAAAAGAGGCTAAACAATAGGAGGATATCTCGCTACATTATACAAACTTCAAAAGGCATGATCCAAAAGATGTGGTTAAAAATCAAAATAGAACGGTTAGGTATTCAAAATCATATCAACATGAACAATGTCCTCTTGATATTATATTCAAAGGTGTTGAAAATGTCCAAGATGTTATTTTTAGAACTGAAGGAATTAAATATATTAAGAGGAAGGAAAATGTAATGGCCTACACAAATGAAATATTAAGGAAATTTTATGAAGAAAAGGAAAGCATTATGGGTGTTGAATACATCTAGCAAGGAAAAGCATCTCAAAAAATAGAACTTAAGAATCAGGGTAAAGATGAATCTTCCCAAGATAGATAGAATATTGAATAGGACATATAAAAATCAAGACACGATAAGAAAAATGCATAACAAAACAAGGATGAATCAATTGAAGATATGCAAAAGGACAAACATGGTAATAAACAATAGAACAAGTCCTCCACAAAAGGGAGAAGCACATAACTGCAAACTCTTGTATCAAAAGGTGTAACTTTGATAGAAGGAAATCCAAGTAAAAATCTAGTAGCTAAAGATTCACAAATCAAAGCTACAAATACACCAACCATCTCAGTTACATCAATTTCCACTATTAGTGGAGAAATGCTTTCCTTAGCATTGTCCTTAGATCAATTGGAACTAGTAGAAGAGACTGTGGTACCCCTGGGAGAATACTTATTTAGTAGTTTAAAAGAAAGGAATTATTAGGGGTAGACCAAAGAAAAGGAAAATAGGTGTATTTGAGGAAGAAACTTACAGACAGTTCCTCGCATGGAATGTTGTACGAAAACAACCATAAAAATATGCACAAGAAACAACTTTTTCTTTAGGGGTTTTTGCTAGTGCTAATGCATGGACTGTAAATGAGCTTGTATGAGAAATGGAGAAGCAAAAGAAGCAAGTCATTGTTCTTGAGGAAAGACTTAGATATCATAAGTATTTAATTGAGGAGGGACATCATCAACAGATCAATCAACTTGAGGAACAACATGATTCACACATTTTTTTGCTTAAGGATTAGCATAAGATAAAAATTGATAAATTAGAAGAAGAATATCCAAAAGAAATTTATGTCACAAGAAATAAATAGGAATTATAGTTAAGAGAAATGTTTGAGTATTATTAGAATCAAAAGAATACCTTGGAAGAACATGTTAAGAAATTGAATGAAGATAAGAGTTGTATTGAATTCTTCAGGTTTGAACTATTAAGTGTTGACTCCAAACTAAAATATGTTCAAATTAATCTCTATATGAAACTTATTCAAATCAAGCAATATCAAAATTATTTGCTTAAGTTAACTAATCAAATAGAGATTTAGGTGGAAGAATGAAAAGTTGCTCAAACATATTTTTACAAGATCAAAGTTTGGGAGGTAAAAAATCAAAAGGCACCTAAAGACATTCCAAGGTTGACTGACAAAGAAAGGGCTCAAATCCATATTTTATTAGATTCCTATATTAATTCTAATGCATTTAAAAATGGTTTGGTTAAGGAGTCCAATCAATTGTGTTCCAAATTATGGTATCGAGCCATGGATGATTTTAGGGGCTAAATTTTGCTAATGGGCTAATTTTCTATGGTTTTTCCAAAAAAGAGATTCGCTAATTTAAAAAAATTTCGCCCAAATTCCATAGGATAAAATTATTTTACCTTAAAAATCACCAAAATTTTATAAAAACTATATAGAATCCTTAGAAATCTGAATATTTTTACAAAAATATCGCCAAACATTTATAGTTGTCATATGAAAGATTAGTAAGATTCGCCAAGGTTTCTACATTTTAAAATAAATTTCCATCCTTAAAATCATCCCCGTATCGAGCTATGGATATCATTGAAAACTACAATATTCAAACTATTGAATATTTAGGGAATGCAACACCAAGTGAACTCTATGTTGTCAATTTGGAATAGCAAAGGCATACTAGTACATAATTAACTTCTCAAATTAGTACAATCAAAAGTGAGATGTTGAAGGAATATGTTACAATTCCCTTAGAGTGTTCCAAAGCATTTTCATATTTCTTTTTGAAATTAAAAAAGAAAAATTCACAAATATTAAACAAAATGTATCAATGTGAATTAGGCCTAAGTGGTCTAAAACATCTGCTCCTTGATCATATGAAGAATATTTTTAGTAAATGGGAATCATATTTTTAAGACAAATATAATAAAAAAGAAATATTATCCTTTTCTCATGTAACAGAGTAGCACCTAATTCGGAGGAGTTAGTCGTAACATAAATAAATAAAATATATGATTTTTGGGTATTCATAGGAGATTCCTTAGATGGTATGGAATGGAAAATTTGGCATTCAAATCTTGTATGTTTTTATCAAACATTTTATGAAAAACTGAAGGTTCATACTTTCTCAAGAAATATTTCTATGTGAATGTGAGATTGTATGTTTCTACATTTCTGTGATTTATATATTTGTGTGAAATTTCTTTCACGGTTCATTTAGTTCTCCAATTGATATTTTGATTAGATATGAGAGTACATGTTATATTTTTTGAATAACTATTTATTTGGAAAACTATATGTATCTTCACTTAAAATTATTATTTTTTTTATAAATTCTTTTATTAAAATTCAACAATTAATTATCCTGTCTTGTATTTGATTTCAATGATATACACTCGTAACTAGGAATTTTTTTTATTAATCTATAATTAAAGATATCATAGATAATATAGATATTTAATTAGTTTAATCTATATACTTAGAATCAATTTGTTAGATTTTATCGATTTTGTGTTTAATTTTAAAACCTCTGGTGGAAACCCAACCCACATACCGATGGAGATCACTATCCCAAACAAGAGTAGATCTAATTGGGATCTATCATCAATTGATCCTCCCACATTGTTGGTAGAAGGAATTTTTCCAAATATCAACAATTTTGACATTAGAAGGAGGGTCGAGTGATATGCATGGCTATTAAATCATCTCTCAATTCCAAGTCATCTTAGTTATCTCGTACTAAATCACCTCCATAAAGAATGCCTCTTTGGAAATCTACCATTGAAATTTCATAGCATAAGCAAAGCGTAGTTTTTGATCTGTCTATTGAGACAAAAATGTGACCCTATTTCTACATTACCGACTGAACTTGTAGACTCTGCAACTCCTGAAGAACTTACATTGATTAATCCTCAACTACAATTGTCTAAAATCTTGACCATAACACAAAGAGAACAGTTTGGAATATCACCCATTGAATTCACAATCCCTACAAAAGGTAAAAACTTTGAGAGAGAACAAACAAGTGTTATTGATTTTTCCTCTCGATTTAACCCTCTTTTTGAATTGTTAAAATTTTTTCAAGGAATAGAAGGGACTAAAATTCAATTTGTAGGTGATGCTGGTAAACCACCATCTCCTCCAAAAATTCCTCCTTATACTCCTTTAGGATCTCAACAAGGGGTTGTCTCAAGGAAGTCAGAGACAATATCCTCAAGGAAGCCTTAGACAGTCTCCTTAAAGAAGTCTGATACAATCTCCAAGAAGTAACATGGATAATGTACCCAGAAGATGGTTGCTTGCACTAGGAGCTATTTCTATTCCAGGACATGTTCATGATCTTCCTAAGCATCCAAAAAAGTTTTGATCTAGGTGGATATTGGTGTCCACCTACCTCTTCCAGCTATCTCACATACAAATTTCATCTTAGCAGTTACAGTTTTCATCTTGGAAGGTTTTTTCTAGACTTTTGAGTGCCAAACTTTCAGGGTCGTTTTGAGGCCCTAAACGACGCTTTTTTGGATTTTTGGGGGGCACAGGGTTGTTGACATCGATCCCTAAACCCCAAAGGGAGTTTTACTTCTCCAATAGACCTTTACGATGAGGTATCGAATGCCCCAAATGAAGATCGTATGCAAAATTTATGACCCCAGGAAGTTTATGTACCAACTTACCCCAACGGGGCCCAGATGGCTTTTGGCACTTCATCTCCTAGGGTTAGGTTTTTGGATGTCTAGGGTTTTGGGATTCATGTTTGATGTAAAAAATTCCTTTGGAGCCTCATTGTAATCATCTTCTTGTGAATGAGCATAGTCATCACATCTCTTCTTAGAGATAAGCTGCCACCATTCTAGCAAGCTTGTTTTAGTCTGCATTTTATAGTTTCAACATATTTCTTATTTAATAGAAGTCAAGTTTTACTGTATCTCTATTATTATTCATCTTGTCTCTATGTTAATATTATAAATATATGTTTTCATTTCGTTTTTCTCATACATCCGGATCATTTGTATCAGAGCAGTCTTCTCCTTGTTGTTTTTTAGTTCATGTCCCTGACGAGGTCATGATATAGAGAGTTGGGTCTCAAGCTTGTTTCTCTTGAGGAAAACTTCTCTCACATGCCCAAGAAACCTTCCATGGTAGGTGAAAATAAAGACAAAAGGACATGAGATCCTTTCAAAATGTTTCTCAAGGAATCCCTTGAGTGACAGAGGAATGAGATGATGGACAACTTTGCACAAATCCTTGAACGGTTGTCGACAAGTGACACATCTACCTCAAGTGGAGGCGCTGCTCCCTTCAAGGTACATATCAATTTTGATATTCCTATATTTTAATTTCAAATAGATGTGGATGCCATAGATAAATGGTTAAACCTTCTAGAAGGGTATTTTTTGGTCCACAACTTTTCCAATAGAGAAAATATTGCATTTGCGCTCCTCAAGGCCACCCCCCATGTCAAAGATTGGTGGGAGACTTTCTATGAGAAAAAGGAAATCGAGGGATCCACATTATTTGTAGCTTCACCCAATTGGGGTTCCTTCAAGGATTCTATTAAGGAAAAATACTACCCTGTTGGAAGTTATGACGATTTGTATACAAGATGGACCATATTGTTGTAGGAAAGAGACCAAACATTTCCATAGTTCACCAATGTTTTCCATACCTTGCGCACCAATATGGGTATCAAATATTATGAGCAATATCTAGTGCTCAGGTATGGCGGTGGCTTTCATAGATACATTCAGACATAAATGGAGTTTTTGGACATTTTTTCCTTAGGCGCGACCTATCAATATACTATCAAAATCGAGTATAAGCTTAAACAAAAGACGCGATAGTTTGGGTTTAGGAACCCCTCATAGTAGAAGCAGGGAAAGGGAAACCCCAACCCATAGAACAAAGGATAGAGCAAAGGTGGGAAACCTCAGGAAAACTAGTCTAAGCCACAAGTAAAGAAGGACAATGGAAGGACAAAGAAAGATATCAGGAAGTGGTGTGACTTCAATAAGATCCCCTGGCATAATACTGTTGATTGCCGCTCAAAGTTGTCATTGGTGGCTTAGTTGAAAGCCTTTGAATCAGATGTGGGTTCTGAATATGAGTCAAAACCATAAAAGGGGAGACATCTCATTGATGCAGATCCCAGTGCCAACATTGCTACAACCAAGATCCAACCCGATAAACCCGATGAGCCAGAGGAAGGCGAGCACCTATTTCATTCAAAGATGTGGGTGAAAGGCACTCTACTGCACTTCATCGTTGATAGTGGTAGCCAGAAGAACCTCATCTCATCAGAGTTCTTCAAGTGGATATCCCTACCAATAACACTGCATCCACAACCCTACACCATCGAATGGCTCAACCAAGGAAGCAATCTTCGCGTCAACCAACAATTTCGCTTGTCATATGGCATCAAGCCATTCAAAGATGAGGTATTGTGTGATGTTTTTCCCCTTGAAGTTTGTGATGTTATTTTGGGCCAACCTTATTTATGGAAATGTCATGTTGTATATGAGTCTAGGCCTTGCAGTGTTATTATTACTTTGAACAAGGAATTGTACAGGATACCCAAGGTAGTCCCACCTAGTGCCATTTCCTTGATATCTACCAAGAAATGCAGGAAAGTCATCTCTTAGATTGGTAAGTTTGTATTCTTTGTGATTCGCTCTCAGAGTGAGTGAAATATTGCAGCCACATCCATGGCCTTTGTGATCAAACTCTCCAAGTAGCAGAAGCAAGTGGATAAGGTCGTGGAAGAATACAAAGACATCTTATCATCACCTACTAGGGTACCTCTGCATTATCAGTTCAAGCATTCCATCGATATGACCCTCGACACACCGCTACCTAATTGGTTAATCCATCGCCACTCTCTGTTAGAAAATGAGGAGATCGAGTGTTAGATCTAATAATTTCTCCACAAGAGGCACATCTGACCCATCTCATCACCTTGTGGAAGCCCAATTGTTCTTGTGTAGAAGAAGGATAGGACCTGACGACTTTGCATTGATTACCGGGACCTAAATAAAATCACAGTCAGGAACTAGTACCCGTTTCCTTGAATCAACAATCTCCTTGATCAGCTCAAGGGAGCCAAATATTTCAGTAAGATTTATCTAAAGTCTAGCTACCATCAATTCTTAATAGATCATACAGATGTATAGAAGACTGCCTTCAAGTCAAAAAAATGTCTTTTTGAATGGTTGGTCATGCCCTTTGGTTTGAAAAATGCCCCAATAACTTTCATGAGGATGATGGACGATATCTTTCATCCTTTCACGAATTCTTTTGTAGTGGTGTATCTATATGAAATACTCATCTGCAACAAGACTTGGGTGGAACACTTGTAGCATATTCAATAGGTTATGCACACTCTGCGGCAGCAAAAGCTATATGCCAACTTGGAAAAATGCTCCTTCAGCATGGACAGGGTCCAGTACCTAGGCTACATTGTTGATGAGCATGGTGTGCATGTTGATCCAGCCAAGATCTAGGTCATCCGTGACTAGCCAGCCCCAACCACACTCACTGAGCTTCGGAGCTTCTTACGCCTTACCAATTTCTATCGCAAGTTCATGTTGGGATTCTCGCATATTGCATGGGGCCTAAGCCAAGTAATCAGGGGTGGTGGTAAGTAAAATTTTGTGTGGGGCTTGTCCCAACAACAAGCATTCGATGATCTAAATTAGGGCTTGTGCTCATCCCCAATGCTTTCATTACCTGACTTGTAACAACCCTTTGAGATCAAGACATATGCTTTAGAATATGTTGTGGGTGCAGTTCTCACTCAACATGGCCACCCCATGGCCTATCATAGCGAGACATTCTCAGATGTCGTCTGTAAGTACCCTACTTACGACAAAGAAATGTACTCCATTGTGCAATCCTTCCTCTAGTGGAGGAATCACATTCTCGGGAAGGAGACAATCATCCACATTGATCATAAGCCGTTGCATTTCATTCATACACAAGGAAAATTGCAGAAGGACCTTCATAAGAAGTGGTCCACATACTTGTAATAGTTCCACCTCAAAATCAAGTATAAGATAGGAAGTGCCAACTGGGTCACTCATTGCCTCAATCGACCTCCAGTCGTGACACTCACCATGGTGCTAGACTCTTATGGCCATGAGACCTCTGTATGCCCCCACCTCTATGAGAAAGATCCCGACTTTTCCACCACCTAACAGATGTTGGGCGCAAACACATCTGCCATTAATTTCCATCTTCAAGAAAAGATGCTATTCCATCTGGGCCATATCTGTGTTCCATCAATCAAGAAAGTGAATATGATTTGGGAATCCCACTACAGTCGGGTGGTAGGACACTTTGACATAGAAATGATAGTGGTAGTGCTACAACGACATTTATACTGGTCAAAACTTCGACAGGATGTAAAAAATTATATCAAATCATGCATTTCCTTCACTATTTCCAAACTTGCCACTAAGAAACAAGGCCTATACACTCCTCTACCTACTCCTGACAGGCCCTAGGAATCCATCTCGATGGACTACATGTTAGGCCTTTAATCCACCAAACAGGGAAACGACTGTATTTTTGTGGTTGTTGATTGCTTTTCCAAGATGGCGATTTTGGCTGCCTACAAGAAGAAGATCACAACGAAGGCCACTATCAATATATTCTTTGAATGAGTGTGGTTAGATTTTTGGATCCCACAAACCATTATCTCATATCGGGATAGTCGGTTCCTCAACACATTATGGTCGAGCCTCTGGTCACTGCTAGACACCAAGGTCACCAAATCCACTGCCTTCCACCTCCATACAGATGTCCAAACCGAGGTTGTCAACTGGATGATCATGCATATCCTTCACATGTACAATTCCAAGAACCCCCACACATGGGATGAGATTCTTCTCTATATTCAACAAAACTACAATATAGCCATACATAGCTCAACTGGTTGCAACCCATTTCAGGTGGGGTTGGGATTTCAACCATTGGCTCCCATGGATGTTACACCACCCCTTGTAGCCACCCAGGAAAACTTGTCCCATGCTCCAACTGAAGATGACAAATCCACCTAGTTCATAGAGAGGATCCAATACATTCATCAACAGGTTCATGATATTCTACAGAAGTCCAATTCCAAGTACACGTACCACCATGATCAACATCAGGTGCCACACAAGTTTTAGGTGGGAAAACAAGTTTAGTTGCACTTTCATAAATAATGTATTACGAGGCCCCATCTGAAGATTTGTCCACTCTACTATGGACCTTACACCATCACCAAGGCCATTGGAGACAATGCTTTTGAATTCAACATTCCCCTCTTCCTTGGATTGCACCCAGTATTTAATGTGGACCTCCTTCGTCCACAATTTCCACCATTATTTGACACCTTAGAGATAACATAACAACTAACACCAACAAAGCTCAACCATGAGTGCATGGAACAAGAATCCACTGATCATATCATGGACACATAGGTCAAGGGAACACGTCAAAATAAGTTTTATCTTTATCGAGTTTTCAAGGCAGAGCAACTCTTGCACCAAGGCAAGTGGCTCACCCAGGGCCAAATTCAATATAATTTTCCTCATCTGATGGGGGAACTCAATGCATCTTTTTGATGAGGTATCAAACACCCCAAATGGAGATCGTATGCAAAATTTACAACCACGAGAAGTTGATGTACCAACTTACCCCAACAGGGCCCACATGAATTTTGGCGTTTCATCTCCTAGGGTTAGGTTTTTGGATGTCTAGCATTTTGGCACTCATGTTTGATGTAAACAATGCCTTTGGAGCCTCATTGTACTCATATTCTTGCGAATGAGTGTAGCCATCACATCTCTTCTCAGAGATATGCTACCACCATACTAGCAAGCTTGTTTTAGTCTTCATTTTACATTTTCAACATATTTCTTATTTAATAGAAGTAAATTTTTACTGTATCTATGTTATTATTCACTATATCTCTGTGTTAATATTATAAATATGTTTTTTCATTTTGTTCTTCTCATAAATCTAGATCAAGCTTTTACCCAATTTTGATCCTGATAAAAACGAGTCACCTAAAGGTCATGTAAGTAAATGCATGTTAGTAGTAACTTTAATGAATTTACAACATGAATATGTTGTTTTATGTTTGTTTCGATATACTTTTGAAAGAAAATAATCTACTTGGTACTTTGCATTACCATAAGGATCAATGGCCAATTGGAATGAATTTGAAACTGCATTCATGAAGAAATTTGGTGAAGATAAAACCCTAGCAACATTGGTGTTAGAATTGTCTATGATAAGAATGAACTCAAAGAAAAGAATTGAATATTTCTAACACTAATGAATAAAATTCCCAAAGATTCTAGGCTTGCCACCAATGCAATCATTGAATTTTATATCACAACTCTTCCTTTTTCGATTTCCATCTTTGTCAAAAGAGCTCGGAAAAACACATTAACTAAGACTTTTCAAGAAACCTTGGATGTGGAAAAATAAATGATGAGCATTGTGGGTAAACCTCCAGCTGAAGAAAAGAGAACTTTTACACCTATCAAGAAACAAACCATAATAAAAACTACATATGAGAATAAATATAAAGAGGCTGTAGACATGGATAGTCTTCAAAGAATAATGAAAAAGACTCTCGAATGACATCATAGATCTTAAAAAAAAATTAGGGGAAGGCACATCTTACAAAAGGCCACAGAGACCTCCTTTTAGGAGAAATACCCCACCACCAAGAAACCAAAACCCTCCTACTAATGAAATTCATTTTGAGGAGTTCGCACAAGATAACTTCTGTAGAGAACATAATGCAAGTCATTCATAGAAGACATGTCCAAAATATGTAAATATGTTTGAACTTTTCACTTATGTGGAAGAGGAGGAAGAGATACAAATAGATAAAGATGAAGAGGAGGAGGAAACCCCTTAAGTCAATGTTACATGGGATATATCCCATGGGATAATGGATGATGAGGAAGGTGAAATAGATGAAGAAATTTTTGTTTCACAAACTAGAAGTAAAGGGCGTCCATCAGATTCAGGATCACCATCTATATCTTCTCCTTCCCAAAAAGATTCATCTATATATAAATCAATATCTAGTGCAGGTAAGTATGTTATTATTTATGATATTTTAGATTATGATCTAGTCAAGGATATGAAGAAAAAAAGGGACAAGATATCCTTATATGAAATTCCAAAATTAAAACAACAGAAAGGCAAGTTACTTCAAGCTTTAGGAAAGACTAATCCTGAAAATGAAACTACTACAGCTGGAAGTAAAGATAAGGGAAAAGTTGCCCAAAATTCATCTAAAAATAATAAGCAACTTAATGTAAATGTTGCTTTAATGGGAGAGAAGTCTAGTTCTCATACACCCCCTTTCCTTTTGATATTTGAAATCCTTAATAGAAATGTGGATAATTGTTTAGTATATTCAGGGGCCTCTTCCAATGTAATGCCATATTTTGTTTGTAGGAAGTTGAAAGTTGAACCCAAGAAGTCTACTACTTAGATTTTACAATTGGACAGGACAAATGTCAAATTTCTAGGTGAAATTAATAATGTATTAATTAAATTATATTCTAATATTGAGGTCCACCAAACTATCGATATAATTATTATTGATATTCTAGAGTCATATGGGTTGTTGCTAAGTAGACACTATTTAGAAAAATTAAATTGTTATTTTTCAACTGATTGGTCACATTTATGGTTTCCATATAATGGTAAGCCAAATAAAATAAAACTAGAGTGTGAGAGACATGAAGTATACAATTACTTACTCAAATCATCCTAATGAGCCAATCATGTTTTCAAACTCTATTTTAGGCAACTATTGTTTGGACTCATTTTTTGGAAATTTCTCTGCAAACTAGTCACTCTTTTTGGATTCGCGTATAGAATATTGTTAGAGATATTACCCACTCACCTAGTAATTATTTTTCCTAAGTTTGCTAGTCTAATGTTGAGGGAGCTATCCATAGATGAGAATATTCTCTCTTGAGAATATTCCCTACAAAATAGGGTGCCTCCTATAAAATAAGGCTCCTTCCCTCTTTAGTTTTGACTTGGTTAGATTTCAGTTAGACTAGTGGAGGCTACTCATGCATGGAAACCT
>SNQJ01S0068626.1:25554-39283 GCA_010110895.2 Picea sitchensis | reverse complement strand
TCTTCCTCCTTTAGTGTGAGTAGCTAGGGCTTGATCTTCATCTCTTGCTAGTAAAGCCTCTCGGTTAGCTACTCTTGTTTCTTCTTGGATGCATTCTTCCCATAGACTGTCAAAATTCAGTTTCTTTGTTCTGGCACAAATTATTTGGATGAATGCATCCCAATTTCTTGTGAGACCATTTAGGTTCGTCATTATAAGTTCGTCTTCATCTATAGTATCTCAAATTTCTTATAGTTGTTCTTTGAATTGGGATATTCTGGAGAAGTATTCTTGGATTGATTCTCCTTTCTGCATTCTTGTATTCTTGAGCCGAGTTCTAAGATTCATCTTCCAGTTTATTTTATTTCCTTCATATAGTCTATTTAGATCATCAAAAATTTCTTTCAGAGTCTTATTTGATGACACATAGGGAATCACGTGGTCTTTGATTGAATCTGCAATGATTCTTTTGGCCCTGGTTGTGTCTTTTTGGTGCTTTTCTTTTTCTGCAGCATCGGCGGGCTGCATCACTTCTTCTTTGACGAATCCTGCTAGGTCATTCTCTTCAAGAATGAGACCAATCCTACACTTCCAGGCACAAAATTTTTCCACACCTTCTAGCTTGTCAACAAGCTTAACGCTTGCATACATCTTTTACTTGAAGCTGGGAAAATGTCCAAAAATGAAAATGTTCAAAATCAAATTCTGAACTTACCAGGAGGTGCGCTTTGCTGAGGAGAGTAGCCTGGTGTGCTTGGATCTGAGAAAATCCAAATTTTACCCCTCCAAACTTGATCTGCGTATTTCTAGACTGGTGCTTCTCATTTTCTGGTACCTCTGGTGCTCTGGTACTTCTGGTACTCTGGTTTTCTGGTACTTCTGGTACTTTATGAAACTAGGGTTTCACTTTTTGGGATATCTAGTGACTGAAAAGGTGCGTTGAAGGTGACAAAATGATCCTTGGGGGAGGGCACACTTTTCAAGATGGTTTTAGGGTTGAATCACCTCTCCAACAAAAAACCCTAATTTGCATGTACAACAACAGTGACATTTTTCACTTTTCTCTTGTGAAAGATGCTCTCTTTAGCTTGGCTCTGATACCATGCTAATGTTTAAGCCATTATTATAGTTCTTTGTATTTCAATAGATAAAAACATAATACAAGATCACTGAGAAATACACAATCACAAGAGACACAACATTTATCCCGGGAAACCCTCTAGGGGAAGAAAACCCAACAAAACTTCCTTATTATAGATAGACAATACAATGCCAAGAGATAACTCAAACAAGTACATAATGTCCTCTCCCAAAGATTCCCCTCTCTCTCTCTCTCTCTTCTCCAACTGCAGCTCTGAAACTTGTCTCTCAATGAACAAGTGAGTGTGTGTCTAATTGAGGCGCTAGACTCCTTATTTATACAAGACTGGCACGTGTGGGAGTGTCCTTTCACTGGCGGGGCTCACTTCTTCTTCTGGGTGGTTATAACCACCTTTATTATATTTCGAGGCCTCTTTGATATATTATGGGGCCGACTTCTCTTTCTTCCTATTACAATTACATTATGATCAATCCACAAAAGGGGATTTGGTCCTTTTACAATAGCCGACATGATCAATCCATAATGGGGATTGATCCAATGAATAATATATCAAATAATATTAAGAATACACTTTGTAGTTAGATTATTTCAACAATTTCTTGAGACAAAAAATTATTTTGTTGGATTCATTTTAGGAGCAGAGTTAATATGTTATATTATAATATTTATCCATTTATGTCTCTTTGATTGAACCTAATGCAAAGCATAAGGTGTGGAAAAGAGAAGAATGTGTATTTGGACAACTTTACTTCTCTAATTTTCCACTGGATGGGAAGGTGTAGAATGCCCAAATATATTCATTTGCCAAAAATGGTCGCTATGAGAAAGGTTGTAATGTGTCCTCAATAGCAGAGACAATTAAGGTTTCATGCCATTGAAGTATATATCAAGGCATGCAAGAAGTTGGATTTTCTCCTACTAATAATACTTATAACATTCTAAGAACCATGTGCAATAGGTATCTTAGAAGTAGAGATTGAATAATATTTTTCTACTCTTAAAGAAATGAGAAGGTTTATTTTGATCCCATGCTAAAATAACACAAAGAGTTACTTTCTATGTGTGGTAGACTACAACTAAGGAATAGGTTGAAAAACTCTTCAAAGAGATGAAAATGCATCCATGAAAATTATACAAATCAACATATCATTATGATGAAGTCATATAGACATGCAAGTGAACATAAACAAATAAAATTAAAAATTACTTTTAAAAAAATAGAAAATCTCTTATCTGAGATGAAAAAATTGGGCATTGAGCCTACCCTCCAAAAATGCATATGTTTAGGGATTATATACAAAGAATGGAAATCTTGAAAGAGGAGGAAAATTTATTTATGTATTAACAATATGTTGGTTCGAATTTGGACTTATGTTAGAGCTCTGTATGATTCTCCTATCTTACTGTCGAGGAGGCATTGCATCCAACATGTGATAATTTGGATGGCAGAGCCAAGGAGGGAGAAATACTAGAGAAAATACTAAATAACAGAGTGGAGGACATGTTTTAGTATGATTCTTTGGTATAACTACAACATCTTATAAAAATTTACTTTTAATAAAACAAATCGCCACGGAACATATATCTCAACATAGGGATTATTGAGATTGGAGGAGTCCATAGGTCTCACAACAGATTCCATGGAAATATATTACTAATAATTGCAATGATTCAAAAATATCAATTTTATTTCAATTTGTCCATGGTTCAATCAATAGATGTTTATTCCAATCATTTAAATTATTTTGATTCCAAGAACACTTGAAATCTCCACAAAAGTACACTATCTTAAATTGAAATCTCCACAATAGTACACTATCTCAATTTTTCTTGAAATTCACTTTATGGTCTCATTGGGAAAAATTTACTTAGGAATTGAGACAACTTCAAATCTACTTTTTCTATCCAAATTATTTGGTTGGAGATTCCAACTAAAATTGTTAATATAAACCATATAAGATATTTATTTGGTTACATGAATAGTTTGATTGGATCTACTCCAACTTAGTAATTAGTATTACTGATATACCCTAAATAGTCGATGAAGTTATATGTTTTCATATCCTCTCCTCCTCCTTGAATGATAACTTCTCCTTTAACATCATATTTTATGTTCAAATAGAGAAACCTATAAAGTTTCCTTTAATTTGAATTCATATGTAGAAGACGTCTCCCTAGATTTGGGTGTGTTATTGTTGAGAAGACAATGGGGTTGTTGTTACTGTTAGGAAAAAATGATTCAATACCAACAGAAACATTTGGAGGCCAATCATTACTAGTTAACAACATTGTATGTTTAACAAGAATAATTTATTGTTCCAAGTTAAGCTATCATTAAGCATGGTTCTAGCAATGTATGCCTTAAAGCTATTCTAGATCTAGAAAAATTAATATTCCTATTATATTACATTGAGAGAACCTCTAATTAATTAAATATACCTCAATTCCTTAATTAGAATATGCTCCTCTAGTGTATACGCAATTATAAATTTACTCTCTAATAAGACCCAATGAATTGTTTAAAGAGTAAAAAAACAATAAGTTTGCAGTACAATCTTTTTTATGAATATTTCTTTGTTAGATGAAATTTCCAAATAGGGTAAATACCCTACTGCAAGATATAGAAATAAAAAATTATATTCTTTCCCTTCTCTCCCTAATTAATCTATTGAAATATGTGGATGACTATAATGCGAAACTGAGTAGAGGAATTTGTCTTCCTATTGTTTATTGTGTGACAACATATGTTAATTCAAGATAACAATATATTTCTTTCCTTGAACTCTTAACCTTGCCTTGTCTATCCTTTTCTTTCCATGTATTTCCTTTCCATGTGGGTCATCCCCCTCCACCAATAGAAATAGGAGAACCCTTAGTCTCCCTCTTTTCCATGACTAGCTTGGGTAGACTTGATACTTCCAAGTTTTATTCCCATATTAAATAACAAAGGGTATTTTTTATGTTGATCTTGTAAGTACACTAAACATTCTTGTTATGGAATGGTTTAAGCATTTTGACCTCCATATATATACTTTTAAACACTTCAGCATCACAAGACAAAAACATATTCAATGTGAGAATGTGGTGCACAAAGTGGAACATTCTAAGAATGACTATAGCCTCCAATATGCATTCTATATCATGGGTGTTGAATTAGATGTTGTTTTGGATATCCAATGGTGTATTTTGGTAGGTAACTACTTCAATAACCATTGTGAGGAATTTCTCTCTTTCCACCAACATGATAATGATGTGACTCTAAAAGGACTTAAACCTAAGAGCATCTAATATGTGGACTCCAAACACATTTCCAAACTTTGTTTTAAATCCATAATTTGGATCTACATTAATATTGGTAAGAGTAAAACCAATATAAATAAAATTGGGCTCTAACCATATTGAAGGATTGTCTTCTTAAAGTGAAGAATGTATGCAAAATGTTGTAGATATTATACATCTACTCATTATTTTCCTTGCCATGTCTAGCCTTTATTTTCATTACCTTGCCTTTCCTTTCCTTGACATGTTTAGCCTTGCTTCACCATGTTTAGTCTTGCATTGCCTTGCCTTGTCATTTTTAGCCTTTCCTTTCCATGTCTAGACTTTCCTTTCCATCCCTTTCTTAGCCATGTATTTCCTTGTCTTGCCTTGCCACACCTTGTCTAGGTCTAGGTCTAGGTATTTCCATGCCTTGTCCTGCCATGCCTTGCCTTGCCTTGCCTTGGTAATACATGTTGAGAGGGTCTAGGTATAGGTATAGGTATGTTCATGTCTTGTCATGACTTTCATTGCATTTCCTTACCTTTCCTTGTATTTCTTTGTATTTCCTTGTCTTTCCATGTCTAGCCTTACCTTTCCATGTCTAGCCTCACATTAAATTTCCTTTCCTTGACATGTCATTCCTTGCCTTGCCATGTATTGACTTTCCTTACCTTGTATTTCCTTTCCTTTACTTTCCTTGCCTTGTATTACCTTGTCTTTCCTTTCCTTGCCTTGCCATGCCTTTCCAAGACATGGAAAGGCAAGGAAAGACAAGGCAATGCAAGGCAATGCTAGACATGGCAAGGCAAGGCATGGAAAGGAAATGTCTAGGTATACGTCTAGGTTTAGGTCTAGGTGATGCCTTGTCTTGTGCCTTGATATGTATTGTATTGTATTTATTTTACGTGTATTTCCTTCGATTTCCTTGCCATTTGTTGTATTTCCTCACCATATCAAGGTAAGGAAAGAAAAGGCAAGGAATGGAAAGACAAGGCAAGGCATGGAAAGACAAGACAAGGAAATACATGAAAAAGCAAGGCAACACAAGGTTTAGGTCCAAGTCAAGGCCATGTCTTTCCATGTCTATCCTTGCCTTGTATTTTCAATGATGTAATATGTGAAATTAAAATTAAAACAACAACATACATTCACTGTCCAATGTCCTCAAATGAACTCATAGTTTGTCATTGCAACTAGAATCATCTTAATCCCATTGTGTGCCTGAAATGAATCATGAATATTAGTAAAAGAATGCAAAGTTATGAGTTCATCACATAAGTACTTAATGATAAAAAATGTGAGCATGTATATATGAATTATGTGTGACAATAAAAATTTAGGTTTAGAAGTTTATTTGCCAAAAATATTTAAAGGCTATTATTCCACCACATGAAGTATCATGTACCAAACTTGCGCATCATTATACCAAAAAGGAAAAACTATTACCTTGCCTTGGATTTCATTTCCTTGCCTTTCCTTTCCTTGTCATGCCATTTCATTGCCTTGCATTTCCTTTCCTTCCATTTTGTTTCCTTGACTTAGACCTAGACCTAGACAATGACCTAGATCTATACCTAGAAATATACCTTTCCTTTCCATGCCTTGCCTTGTCATGTCTATCCTTGACTTTCCTTTCCTTGTCTTGTCTTTTCATGTCTTTCCTTTCCTTGTATTGCATTTCCTTGTCTTACATTGTCTTGCATTCTCTTGCCTTGCCTTTCCTTTCCTTGACTTAGACCTAAACCATGACCTAGACCTAGACCTATACCTATACCTAGACCATGAAATATACCTAGATGTAGACATATACCTTATCGTGCCTTGCATTTCCTTGAATTATACCTAAACCATGACCTTAACCTAGACCTAGACCATGACCTATAACTAGACCTAGACCATGGCCATGACCTTACCTTTCCATGCCTTGCCTTGCCATGTCTTTCCTTTCCTTTCCTTGCCATGTCTAGGTCTAGGTCTAGATCTTGACAAGGTCTAGGTATAGGCAAGGTATAGGTCTACATATAGGAAAGGTCTAGGTCTAGGTCTACGTATAGGTTTAGGTCTAGGTCTACGTATAGGTCTTGGCAAGGTTTAGGTCTAGGTCTAGGTATAGGTCTTGGTGAGGTCTAGGTCTAGGTCTAGGTATAGGTATAGGTATAGGTCTAAGCAAGGTCTAGGTCTAGGTCTAGGTCTAGGTCCAGGTCTTGGAAAGGTCTAGGTCTAGGTATAGGTCTAGGTCTTGGTTTTGGTATAGGTCTAGGTCATGGTCTAGGACCAGGTCATGGCCTAGGCCTAGTTCTAGGTCATATTCTAGGTCTGGATCTTGTTCTTTCCATGTATTGTCATGCCTTCCCTTGCCATGTCTTAGGATTTATTTAATATTGACGTTATAAACTTGTTACATGTTGAAGTATATTATCTTTCATTCTAGTTTTATTACATCCTTTCTTTTTCTTTAATATCTAGTGTTTTGGTGCATTTAATTTACTTTTCTTTCTTAGAAAACATCATTGATTATCTTATTTGTTTATGTTACAGTAGATGTTGGAGGTATTAACCTCCACGTGTAACCTTTTACTAGAATGGAATATTTTGGAAGTAAGGGAAATCCTAAATAGATGTGTGAAAACCATAGAAGACAAGTCGGCCTAGCAGAACAAATAATGTTATAATATTATCTTCCTGAAGGACAAGTCATCTCCACAGGAAAAAGATAAACATAAAATATAATTACCAGAAAGTCAGGTCGGCCCAACCAAAAAATTCATTGGATATATTAATATAAATAGAGGACGTTTTATCTCATTTGTACACCTAGTCAAAGCAAAAGTCTTGTGGAGAGTTGTAGTTGGAGCTACAACTACAACTACAACTCCAAGGAGGAATAAGGGAATATGGTCATCTCTTGGTCTTTGTCTCTCTCTAGCGCTATCAAGTGATATTCTTGGTGATTCTCTTGGTGATATTCTTGGTGATACTCTTGGTGATATTCTTGGTGATGTACTAGCTAATTATGGTGCAAGTTTGAGAGAGTAGTGCAAATGGAATTGTTGTAGTTGTGTATGGTACTTGTTTTGTGGATATCGAGACTCTCTCTTGTGCGCTACCCTTGGAGAATTAGAGATCTACTTGTCTTGATTTTTTTCTACAGTTAATAGCTAGGGTTTATCTATTGGTTCTAGTACGACTTTCCAGAATAATTATGTCAAAGGTTAAATGTGCTCGTGGGTGGTTGTGTGTCTATGGTTGGGTGACAATATTGTGATATTGTTTATGGTAAAACTAGCACATCAATTATTTTAAAATTAGCAACACCCCTCACACAAACAAAATAAATTGTCTTCCTCTAATCCTTCTATAATAAATTTTCTCCCTCTAATCCATAAATTTGGTCTAGGTCTAGGTATTGGCAAATTTTCCCATGCCTTGCCTTGTTGTGTCTAGCCTTACCTTGCCTTGCCTTGCCTCTTGTTTCCTTTCCATGTATAGCCTTGCCTTGTCATGTCTTTCCTTACCATATCTAGCCTTGCATTGTCTTGGCTTGTCATACCTTTCCTTGGCATGTCTTTCCTTTCCTTACCTTGTCTTGCCTTGTTTTTCCTTGCCTTGGCAAGGAATGGAAAGACAAGGAAAGGAAGCAAAAGACAAGGAAATGTTATACATGGTAAGGCAAGGCATGTCAAGGAAAAGTCTAGGTATAGGTCTAGGTCTAGGTATATGTATAGGTCTAGGTCATGGTATAGGCCATGGTCTAGGTGTAGGTCTAGGTCATGATCTAGGCCATGGTGTAGATATAGGTCTAGGTCATGGTAGTGGTCTAGGTCATGGTCGTGGTCTAGGTCATGGTCATGTTCTAGGTCTAAGTCTAGGTCTAAGTCATGGTATAGATCTAGGTCTAGGTCTAGGTATAAGTCTAGGTCATGGTCTAGGTCATATTCTAGGTCATGGCTTAGGTCGAGGTCTAGGTCCAGGTCTAAGTCTAGGCCATGGTATAGAAATTGCATTGTGCCTCACTAGTAAGAAAAACCCTAGATTCGAAGATACTCCAACAAATGGTTTATATATAAATGGAATCATAAGGGAGGGGTAACACTAGTTGTAATCTAGTGTCAGGAGTCCAGTGCAAATGACAGTTTCTCCATCGAAGGCCCGATTAGAGTTTTGTTGCGAGTTACAAGTCACCTCCTTAATTCATTAAGAGACATGTTGACAATTTGGTCTGGGGGCATAAAATCCAAACTGAGAGAAATAATTGAGTTATGTAAACTCCCACATATGTTTTTGGCCAAGGCCCATGTGATCACACTACCCACAATCATCCAACATAGTGTTTTGCAAAATTGACCAATTGTTCAGAAATTGCATTGTGCCTCATTGAGAAAAACCATAGATACATTGATCCTCCAACAAACAATTTTTTGAGCAATGAACTCACAAGGGAGGGGTACCCCTAGTTGTAATATGGTGTCAAGAGTCCAATGCAACTAACGGTTCTTCCATCATAGGCTCGGTTAGAGTTTTATGGTGAGTTGAACCTTGCCTCCTCAAGTCATTTAAGGACATGTTTACAATTTGGTTTAGGGGAATAAAATCCAAACCGAGCGGCATAATTGAGTTTTGTAAGCTCTCACATGTGTGTTTTTCCAAGGCACATGTGACCATGCTACCCATAATCTCTCGACAAAGTGTTCCTCAAAATTGACCCCTTGTTCAGAAATTGCATTGTGCCTCATTAAGAAAAACCCTAGATTCAAAGATCCTCCAACAAATGATTTTCTGTGAAACTTAATCATAGGGGAGAGTTACCCCTATATATAATCCATTTTTAGGAGTCTAATGCAATAGACGGTTTGTCCATTGGAGGCCAATTTAGAGTTTCATGGTGAGTTGCAACTCGCCTACTCATGTCATTCAAGGGCATGTTGAAAATTTGGACCGGGGGCATAAAATCCAAACCGAGAAGTATAACTAATTTTAATAATCTCCTGCATGTGTTTGGCCAAGGCCCACATGACCATGCTATATACAATATCCCAACACAGTGTTATTCAAAATCGACCACTTGTTTAGAAATTGCACTATACCTCACTAAGAAAAACTCTAGATCTAGAGATCCTCCAACAAATTTTATTTTTATTTTTTTCTGGAAACATAATCACAAGGGAGGGGTACTCTTAGTTGTATTCTGATGTTAGGAATCCAATGCAACCAACGGTCCTTCCATCATAGGGATGGTTATATTTTTATGGAAATTTTCAACTCCCCTCCTCAAACCATTCAGGTACATGTGTACAATTTGGTTCAGGAGCATAAAATCCAAACTGAGAAACATAAATGAGTTTCGTAAGATCTGACACATGTGTTTGAAAAATTCTTTGACCATTTTACCCACAATATCCTAACATAGTGTTCTTCAAAATTGACCCTTTGTTAAAAAATTGCAATGATCCTCACTGAGAAAAAACCTAGATCTGTAGATCTTTCAACAAACAGTTTTTCAGGAAACAAAATCACCTAAGAGGGGTACCCCTAGCTATAATATAGTTTCAGGAGTCTAATGCAACCAACATTTTTTCCATCGAAGGCCCAATTAGATTTTTATGGTGAATTGCAACTCGCATCCTCAAGTCATTCAGGGACATGTTGAAAATTTGTTCTAGGGGGCATAAAATCCAAAACAAGTGGGATAAATGAGTTTAGTAAGCTCCCACACATGTTTTTTTCCAAGGCCCATGTGACCACACTACCCACAATCGACAAACACATTTTTCTTCAAAATAAAACCCTTGTGCTTTTGAGAGCTTGTCGACGTTTCGGATCCACAACAGGATCCATCTTCAGGACAAAAAATCCTAACTCGGAGCTTTTCAAGTTCACGAACTTCATCCAGAGCCTCCCTTCCGTACATGGATGTAATATGATCATTTAGGTTTCTGTGGTGAGAGATTTGTTCAGAAAATGTCGGAAGAACCACAGTGCTTTTGAGATCTTGTCGACATTTCGGATCCACAACAGGATCCATCTTCAGGACAAAAAAGCATGAAACTTAAATGATCAATAAAACCCTTGTTCAGAAATTGCATTGTGCCTCACTAAGAAAAATTCTATTTCTGTATATTCTCCAACAAATGGGTTTTTGGGAAATGGAATCATAGGGGAGGGGTCCCCCTAGTTGTAATCCAGTGTCAGGATTCCAATGCAACCAACAATTTTTCCATTGGAGGCCCAATTATATTTTTATGGCGAGTTGCAACTCGTCTCCTCAAACCATTCAAGGACATGTTGACAATTTGGTCCGAGGGCATAAAATCAAAATCAAGTGGAATAATTGAGTTATGTAAGATATCGTGTGTTTTTTTTTCCCAAGGCCCATTTGACCACTTTATCCATAATCACCCGACACAATGATTTTCAAAATCGACCCCTTGTTCAAAAATTGTAGTGCGACTCACTAAGCAAAACCCTAGTTCTTGTTATCCTCCAACAAATGATTTTTCGAGAAAAAAATCATAGGGGAGTGGTCCTCGTAGTTGCAATCCAATGTCAGGAGTCCAATTCAACTGACGGTTCATCCATCGGAGTCCTGATTATATTTTTATGGCAAGTTGCAAATCACCTCCTCAAGTCATGCAGGGACATGTTGACATTTTTTTGATGACTATATGTTATTATGGACTTCATGTATTATATGAATATGGTTGGATTGATGTTCATTATTATTTTCAATTCTATTTAAATTTATACCAAAGAACCCATGGCCTCCTCAAACTTCAACACTAAGGAACTAGTTTTAATTAGGAAATGGTAAGGCAAGGAAACATAAGGAAACAAAAGGAAAGGAAGAGAAAGGAAAGGAAAGGAAATGAAAGGAAAGGTGATCCATATGGATATCGATGGCCACCCACCTTTTCCAACTGGATCAAAATAGTTTTTTGGCAATTTTGGTAATTTACTATTTTTAGCAGTTTTCACTTTCGGAGCCGTTTTGAGGCCCTAAACGATGTTTTTTGGGAACAAATGTTTGAAATATGCAAATTCCTTCAATATTTCACCTAAAATGAATCTCCTCAATGATACCTTTCCAACGAGCTATCATACGCCTAAAACGGAGATCATATGCAAAAGCTACGACCCTGGGAAGTTGATGTACTAACTTACCCAAACGGGGCCCACATGACTTTTGGTGCTTCATCTCCTAGGGTTAGGTTTTTGGATGTCTAGGGTTTTTGAAATTCCTTCTTATTGTAAAAAGGCCTTTAAAGACTCATTTTAATCTTCTTCTTGCGAATTAGTGCAGTCATCACATCTCTTCTCAGAGATAAGCCGCCACCATTCCAACAAGCTTGTTTCCACTGCATTTTACAGTTTTCAGCTTGTTTCGTTATTGAATAGAAAAAAAGTTTTACTGTATCTCTGTTATTTTCTGTTAAGAACCTATTAATAATCTGTGTTCATTTCTTTTGGCTCATAAAATCCATATCAGTGGTATCATAGCGGTCTACTCCTTGACGTCTTAATGCATGTCCCCAACGAGGTTGGAGTACAAAGAGTTGGGTCTCGAGCTTGTTTCTCTTGAGGAAAAACGCTCTCGCACACCCAAGAAACCTCTCATGGTAGGAGGAAATAAAGATAAAGGGTCAATAGATCCTTTCAAACTGTTGATTGAGCAATGCCTCACACAACATAGGAACTAGATGATGGATAGTTTCACGCAAATCCTTCAACGACTACCAACAGGCAACACATCTTCTTCGAACGGATGTGCCGCCCCCTTCAAGGTACAAATAAACTTCGATATTCCTATATTTGAAGTTCAGATAGACGCAGATGTTGTAGACAAGTGGTTGAATCTACTATACGGGTATTTTTCTGTCCATAACTTTTCAAATAGAGAAAATATCACTTTTGTGCTCCTCAAAGTTGTTCCCCATGTCAAAGATTGGTGGGAAACTTTCTGTGAGGAAAAGGAAACATAGGAACCCTCATTATTTTCAGTCATGGCCACCTGGGAATCCTTTAGGGATGCTATAAAGGAACAATACTACCCTGTCAAAAGTTATGACGACCTGTATACCAAATGGACCACACTGCAACAAGAAAGAGACCAAGCAGTGCCTGATTTCACAAATATCTTCCATACCTTGTGCACCAAGATGGGTATCAAATATTTAGAGAGAAATTTGGTGATCAAGTATCAAAGTTCTCTACATAGATATACCCAGACCGAAATGGGATTTCTAGACATCTCATCCTTGGGAGCAGCCTATCGATATGCCGTCAAAATCGAGCAAAAGTTCAAACAAAAGACGTGACCATTTGGGCCTGGGAACCCCTCACAACAAAAGATAGGTAAGGGTATCCCCAACCCATAGAACAAAGGACAGAGAAAATATGGATAGTATGAGGACAACCAGTCCAAGATGCAAGCAAAGAAGGACACAAGAAAGACAAATAAAGATACTGGGAAGTGGTGCGACTTCCATAAGAGCCCTTGGCATAACACTGCTGACTGCCGCTCAAAGCAGTCACTGGTGGCCGAAGTGAAAGCCTCTGAATCAGATGCAAATCTTGACTCTGATCCAGAACTAGAAAGGGGAATATGGATCATTGATGTGGAACCCAGTGCCACCGTTGCTACCACCAAGCTCCAACCTGGTGAACCAGATGAGCCAGAAGAAGGAGAGTGCCTCTTCCATTCACATATGTGGGTAAAAGGCACCCCGTTTCACTTCATAGTTGATAGTGGTAGCCATAATAACCTCATCTTAGTAGAGGTCATTAAGCAGTTGGCCCTGCAAACAACGTTGCACCCACAACCCTACACCATTGGATGGATCCGCCAAGGAAGCGATCTTTGCGTCAGCCAACAGTGTCGACTGTCGTACGACATCAAGATCTTCAAAGACGAGGTATTGTGTGATTTTTCTCCTCTCAAAGTTTGTGATGTTCTTTTGGGCCAAACTTATTTATGGAAACGTTATGTTGTATATGAGTCTAAGCCTAGTAGTTTTATTATTACTTTGAACAGGAAATTGTACAGGATACCCGAGGCAGTCCCACCTAGTACTATTTCCATGATCTTTGCTAAGAAATGCAGGAAGGTCATATCTCATACGGGGATGTTTGTCTTCTTCGTGATTCTCTCTCAAAATAAGTGAAATATCATAGCCACATCCATGGTCTCTACATTCAACCTATCCAGATAGTAGAAGAAAGTAGCTAATGTCGTGGAAGAATACTCAGATATCTTCTCCTCACCTATAGGGGTACCTCTGCACTGCTAGGTCAAGCAACCCATCGATCTGACCCCCGACTCACTGCTGCCCAATGGGCCAGTCTATCGTCTCTCTTTGTTAGAGAATGAGGAGATCAAGCGATAGATCCAAG
>SNQJ01S0068626.1:1337-25540 GCA_010110895.2 Picea sitchensis | reverse complement strand
TCACCTTGAGGGAGCCCAATCGTGCTGGTACAGAATAAATATGGAACCTGACGACTCTGTATTTATTACCGGGCTTTGAATAAAATCATAGCCAGAAACTGGTAGCCAATTCCTCGAATCGATGACCTCCTTGATCAACTCACGGGGGCCAAATACTTCAGTAAGATTGATTTAAAGTCTGGCTACCACCAGGTCCCGATAGAACAGACAGATGTATGGAAGACCACCTTCAAGTCAAAGGAAGGCCTTTTTGAATGGTTGGTCATGCCCTTTGGTTTGACAAATGCTCCAGCCACTTTCATGAGGATGATGGACAATATCCTGCAACCATTTACCAATACTTTTTTAGTGGTGTATTTGAATGACATTCTAATTTACAACAATACTTGGGCCAAACACTTGCAACATATTTAGCAGGTTCTACACACCCTACAACAACACAAGCTATTAGCCAACTTGGAAAAATTCTCTTTCGACATTGACAGGGTCCATTACCTAGGCTACATCATTGATCAACATGACGCACATGTGGATCCAACCAAGATCCAAGTCATCCATGACTGGCCATCCCCAACCATGCTCACTGAGCTTCGGAGCTTCTTGGGCCTTGCCAATTTCTACTACAAGTTCATGTTGGGATTCTCCCATATTGCATGGGCCCTCAGCCAAATAAACAGGGGTAGTGGTAAGGCGAAATTTACGTGGGGATGGTGCCAAAAACAAGTGTTCGATGATTTGAAGCAGCACTTGTGCTCAGCCCCAATACTTTCACTACCAGACCTGCAACATCCCTTTGATATCGAGACATATACTTCAGACTATGCTGTGGGCATCATTCTCACTCAGCACAGCCACCCCGTGGCCTATCATAGTGAGACACTATCAGATATTGTCCGTAAGTACCCTACTTATGACAAAGAAATGCAATCCATTGTGAAAGCCTATCTCCAGTGGAGACATTACATTCTTGGGAAGGAGACAATCATCCACACTAAACATAAGCCACTACAGTTCATGCAGACACAGGTAAAATTGCAGAATGACCACCATCAAAAGTGGTCCACACACTTGCAGCAATTCCACCTCAACATCAAGTATAAAACAGGAAGCACTAATTGCGTCGTTGATTGCCTCAGCAGACCGCCAGTCATGGCACTCACCATGGTTCTAGGCTCTTGTGTCCATGAGGCCTCTATATGGCCCCAACTCTATGAGACAGACCCTGACTTCTCCACCACCTACCAAATGTTGGGTGCAAACGCAATTTTCGATAATTTCCATATTCATGATGGGTTGTTGTGTCATTTGGATGATATATGTGTTTCATCAAGTAAGCAAGAGAAGTTGATCTGGGAAGCCCTCTACAGTTGGGTTGCAAGACACTTCAGTGTCGAAAAGACAATGGCGATGCTACAAGAACATTTCTACTGGATGAAACTCCGATAGGAGGTCAACAAGTATATTAGGTCCTTCACTTCCTGTTCTATTGCCAAACCAACCACTAAGAAATAGGGCCCCTCTTCCTACTCTTGACAGGCCATGGGAATCCATCTCAATGGACTACATGTTGGGCCTCCCGTCCACCAAGATGGGAAATGACTGTGTTTTTGTGGTTGTTGATCTCTTTTCTAAGATGGCGATTATGGTTGCCTATAAGAAGAGCATCACAACAGAGGCCACTGCCAAGCTATTCTTTGAACGAGTCTAGATACATTTTGGAATCCCACAAACCATTGTCTCAGATCAGGATAGTCGATTTCTCAACACATTCTGGTTGAGCCTCTGGTCACTGCTGGACACCAAGCTCACCAAATCCACAACCTTCCAACCCAGAAAGATGGCCAAACCGAGGTTGTAAATTGAATGATTGTGCATATCTTTCATATGTTTAATTCAAAGCACCATTGCACATGGGATGAGAGCCTTCTCTATGTCCAACATAGCTAAAATCAAGCCTTGCATAGCTCAACTGGCCACATCCCCTTTCAGGTGGGGCTGGGATTCCAACCATTGGGTCCCATAGATGTTGCACTTCCCCTTGCGGTCACCTTGACTGAATCATCTCCTACTCCAACTGAAGATGACAAAGCCACTCAGTTCATTGAGCGGATCCAACACATCTGCCAACAGGTTCAGGATATCCTACAGAAGTCCATTGACAAGTACAAACAGTGCCATGATCAACATCGGGTGCCACATAAGTTTTAGGTGGGCGACAATGTTTGGTTTCACTTGCAGAAAGAACACCTTACATGACCCCATCATAAGATTTGCCCACTTTGTTATGTTCCATACATTATTACCAAGGTCGAGGGGGATAATACTTTTGATCTCAACATTCCTCCTTTCCTTGGCCTGCACCCAGTGTTCAACGTGGATCTCCTTCACCCTTATTTCCCACCATTATTGGACACCTTAGAAGTAGCAGAACAACTAACACCAAAAGAGCTCAACCTCAACTGCGTACAACATGCATACAATGATCATATTGTGGACACACAGATCAAGGGCACTCGAAAACAAAGGATCCAACTTTATCGAGTTGTCAAAGCAGGGTAGCTCCTGCACCAAGGAAAGTGGCTCACCCGGGGCCAAATTCAACATAAACTTCCTCATCTAATGGGGGACCTGAATGAAATGGAGACCATTGCTTCCTAAGGAGGGAGGATTGATCCATATGGATATCGATGGCCACCCACCTTTTCCAATTGGCTCAAAACAATTTTCTGGCAATTTTGGTAATTTACTATTTTTAGCAGTTTTCACTTCCAGAGCCGTTTTGAGGCCCTAAACGATGGTTTTTGGGAAAATAGGTATTCAATATGGGAGTTCCTCCCATATTGTGCCTAAAATGAATCTCCTCGATGATACCTTTCCAATGGGCTATCATATGCCTAAAACGGAGATTGTATGCAAAAGTTACGACCCCGAGAAGTTGATGCACTAACTTACCCAAACGGGGCCCACATGACTTTTGGCGCTTCATCTCCTAGGGTTAGGTTTTTGGATGTCTAGGTTTTTTGACATTCCTGCTTATTGTAGAAATGCCTTCAGAGACTCATTGTAATCTTCTTCTTGCGAATGAGCGTAACCGTCACATCTCTTCTCAGAGATAAGCCACCACCATTCCAACAAGCTTGTTTCCGCTGCATTTTATAGTTTTCAACTTATTTCGTTATTGAATAGAAAGCCAATTTTACTGTATCTCTGTTATTTTTTGTTAAGAACCTGTTAATAATTTGTATTCATTTCGTTCTGCTCATAAAATTTGGATGACAAGGAAATGCAAGACAAGGAAATTCAAGGCAAGGCATGGAAAGATAAGGCATGGCTAGATATGGCAAGGTAAGGCATGGCAAGGCAAGGTCTAGGTCTATGCCTAGGTCATGCTCTAGGTCTAGGTCTAGGTCATGGTCATGGTTTAGGTGATGGTCTAGGTCTAAATAAAGGAAAGGAAATGTAAGGCAAGGTAATGGAAAGGAAAGGAAACCAAGCTAAAAAATCAACCAAGATAGGGGGTCCAGGTTGTAGAGTTGATTTAGCTTATGATCCTTTGAGGTTGGAATTATCTTGTCTTGCATTTCCCTACCTTTCCTTGCCTTTCCTTGCCTCTCCTTCGACCTAGACCATGACCTAGACATATACCATGACTTAGACCTAGACCTATACCTAGACCTATAACTAGACCTATACCTAGACTTTGCCTTGCCATGTCTAGCATTTACTTTCCTTGCCTTTCATTTCCTTATGTTGTAAGGGGTTAGTTGAATCTGTCAACTAGAACTGATAGTCGACTGCCGAAGTTAGAAGTACAAGTCGATTGAAGTGTCTATTAAATCTATCAACCCAGGCAGTTAAGTAGTTACAACTTCCTGGTAACTGAATATATATGTATAAATAAATGATCATGTATCCAGGAAAGTGTCTCTTTTATGTTGTATTGACACATATATAATAAAGTACTTCTTCTTGGGATTCCACTACTTTCTATATGTCTTTGATTATGGATGTATGTATGTAATCTCTATGCTTTGCTTGTCTATGTTATGGACTACTGGCAACATTCCCTACTTTTACCTAGATTACAACATTGGTTTTGTTGCTTGTAGTTTTGAACCTGGGCATGCATAAGATCACATAGATGATAACTTTACAATACATACGCGAATGGTGGGAGAAAAAAATTGAAAACTACATCAAGAATTATGCAAGAAGGAACAACCTCACGCTAGCAGAAACAAGATCGTGATTTTTCGTAGAGACTCACAAACAATTTTTGGAGGCTATCCCAGAATCCATATTTGAGTACATGAGAAAGTCCAATAATGCGTAAATCAACTCCCGATGAAAAATTGACGCTCAATCTCACAAATGGTGGACGAATGAACTTACATGAGTGGGTCAAAAAAAAATTCAAATATTATATAACAGAACAATCTATTAAGGATTGAACTTCCCTCGACACAATAAGAGACAAATTCTACATGGAGTTGCACGATGGATTTTTGTGCATCGTCCCAAGACTGTTCCATAAATTTATACTCAACAAAGGAGTCAGAGACATTGTTGGGTACTGACCTCGACTAGGTACACCACTATGAAATAGTATTTTGGAAGAGAAAGATGAGAAGTGGGAAGAATTCCTAGAAGAAAAGTGAAAAGATACAAAAGAAGCATGGAAATACTTTTTCAAACAATAAACATGGACACCACCATCGACTTTGAGTAATTTAGGGTGGCGATTGGGGGTCGTTTGATCTATGAGATGTCATAATAAAAGATCATACCAGTATTCATTCTATTGAAGCATAAATTTCTTCGAGAGGAAAGAAAATTTAAAAGAAAGTGACCGACATCCAAAAATTGGAGCGAGATAAGAGGAAAAATAAAAGAGAGGAGATCAATGGTATGTGGAACACTCATAATTCCAATAGAAAAATATTCGGGGAGGATCAACTTGATAGTGTGTGTGAGCAGCCCAAGTCTCACGATAATTGACCATACCTTGCAATAACATAATCCACGACAACCCCCGATAGAAATAATGAAGAACGGTTGATAGAGGCTATCATGGGCACCCATCAACTTGAATACCAACCCGAGAGAATGTATTATGAATATGTGGGACCAATAGGATGTACTCTTCTTGTTCAAATAACTATCCCTTGAATTAAATAATTCCTAGAGCAGATGCTTCATATCGATGAATAGTCTGCAAGGTTATGGTATATAACCAATGAAGACACAAATGTACGTGATACGCTCAATGTAGTCAAACCAAAAATAAACCTCAATAAATTCAATAATATTCTCATTCATATCAAGGATCTCATGGAATCGACCCCCTTGCCATATCTCATATCAAGAGAACACAATATTCTAGTAGATTATATTCCTGAACTGACACGTTCATTGGAATGGTGTATCATCAAATATAAAGATCAAAGTTGTCAAACAAAAGAAAAAAATCTCAAAACAATGAATGAACAATTACTTCTTGAATACCATACAACAAAATATCGACCAAAAAATGAGTCAACACATCAACAATCGGTTAAAATTTTGACAACACAGTTGAAATTCGTAGTAAATCAAACATCAAAAAAATATATTGTTCATAAAAAGAAAACAATAATGGGACTCAATACTTTTCCCATTTATGAAGGAGATGAGGATCCAAAAAGACATTTGTTTGTATGTGAAATTTTGGGATGCAACATACATCACAGATGAAGATAAACAAATGGCACAATTTGGTGCAACCCTTCGACATTGTGCTCTTACATGGTTTATAAATTATATGGACAATCAAAATCAGTCGAAAGAAGACATAAAAAACAAATACTTTTCATTCTTTAAAGCTCAATATGTTACGCATCTAGATTCATAGAAACTTAAAGAGATAAAGAAAAAACTAGGAGAGTTGGTTTGTGAATATGACAAAATATTTAAGGGCCTCCTCAGCCAAATCCCATCGACCATTGATCAAAATTTACTAGTACAATGGTATGTAGTCGGATTACTCCAATGAATTCAAACACCACTGCGCCTCTATGAGATAATAACATGTGAATATTCCCTGCAAAAAGCACAACACGTCGAATCAGATGATGACAGCATGTCGACTCCGTCAACGACATAAAAAAGGCTAGATGAAAAACTAGAACAACTACAACATACTCTAAAAAACTTATCTTTAATAAGAAATTAATTGAGGTGTACTATATGTTGTGAATACGGTCACACAAAAGACACCTGCAATCTTAATGAATAAGCGACAAGAGTAGCAGATGTGTGACGTGTGCAAGATGAGACATACTGCAATATATGTGAAACGTTGACTGACCATTCGGTGCAAGAGTGTCCGCATAACTTAAAAAACACCAAGTGGTGCCATATCTGTGAATCTCATAGCCATAGAACATTCGAATGTCGACTAAACACATGGAACATGAAAAATGTACACATAGTGTATCGTACGGAAGAAACCGACCAAAATAATGACCATGGGAGAAGAAATGACTACTATGGTCGGGGTCAAGGCGACTGTAGTTGAAGCGGTTTCCAAGGTCGTGGTTGAGTTTGGGGGTGAGGTCGACCCTATTGTTTCAACTGTTGGAAAGAATACCACATTATCCCCGACTGCCCATTAAAATATCGAGTCAGCTTAAAACTTTTCAATATATGCAGGGTTGGAGATCACTCACTTGAGGATTTCCCAATAGTACTTGATAAAATAATGAATAAAAATATTGTGAACTTACTCCATAGTGTCCCAAAACAAGAAATATTAAATTCCAAAAACCTACATATTTTCACAAGATCGAGAGCAAGATGGGATATCAATGTATCTCTCGCACAAAATCGACAAACTGAGAGTTCTATCCCATTCTAAAATATTGAAAAAGAAGAGAAGATCATGAGAGAAACACTCAAATTATTTAGAAATACTAATCAATAAAATCAAGGAAAACAAATTGAAAGTATAGTACAAGAATTTCCGCAACTCTTAAAAGAAAAACATTTATTCGATCGGTTGTTGGACGTGCTTAACATCCTACGGGAATATAAATAAGGACAAAGACCATTCAAATATGTCAAAAAATTATCCTATAAATATAAATATTATGAACCAAAGGTCGACTTGCAAATCCACAAGGAAATGATTGAACATGTGGTCGTTGATTTTGGATCACAAGTAAATAGCCTTTCTCGAGAGACATGGATATGGTTAGGTCAACCTTCATTAACTTTGACATTGAACTACCTCAAACTTTCTGATCAAAGATTAATAGAACCCATCAGCATACTCAAAAACATGGAAACACAAATTATGGGTATACCAACAACAATTAACTTTGAGGTAATCTACCTAGTTGAAGGAATGTATGCATATCTAGCTCTTATTTATCGACCATGGGGATGAAAAAAAAATCCAATATCTCCCTCGAAAAGGACATAATCAAGTTAAAATGGAATGGAATAAAAATCATAATCCCCCTGGACCCTAAAGAAGGGAAACCTTAGACTAAATAATGGGACTAATATCAAGAAGATTGATGTTTGTAACATATAATCAATGAACGAAGAGATTATGTCAAGCCAAATGCACAAGGATAAATCTTAGCAGAATCTCCACTGTCGATTGGACACAACTTCGACTCATCTCTATACAATTAATAGATAGAAAATTATGAAGCACACTCAAAATATTCTTGGACCATTGAAGCCATTCCAATTAATTGACCAAGGACATGTTTTTCAATCCAAGTAGTACCTATAGTATATGAGAAAAGGATACGAAAATCTCCCACTTTAATTCCAACCGAAAATACAACAAAAGATCCACTACGCTATAATGAACAGAATGCACCATCAACACATGTTGAATAAGTTTCTAAATGCGTAGGAGAACAAGGTAGAACCCAAATCCTGGTGAAAACTTTCATAGTGCAAGCTGCAAAATGGTGGGAAATGCATTCCCCGAGATTACAAACATGACAACTGTGTCGACTTATTTTATAGAACGCTTTAGAGAAAAGAAGCTAGTTAAAACAATCGACATTCCTCACTTCAAAATTGGATACGACCCTGTGGAACACATTCACCTTTGTGAAAATGAATGGCATAGAATAGGCTACAGGGATGAAAGGGCATGGCCACATATGTTCTCAAATACACTGGACGAAATACCATACAAATGGTACAAAATTGAAGAAGCATGTGATCACACACTCAACTAGCCTGACATAAAAAACAACTCTATCAAAGATTTTTAACTCACCTCGGAGGAAGAACACTTAAGAGAAGCAGCCCATCAAATCAAAAGTTTTCTTGAAAAACCATCACTAGCCATGCAAAAATAAAAAGGGAAAATGATGGTCGACATAGGATCGACATTGAAATGACACTTGATTTCGACAAAGAATAACGAAAGTGTAAGTACTTGATGAATCGACATGGAAAAAGTAAATTTTCCTGGCCAAATTTTTCAATGGAAAAGGAATCACCCAACCATGCAAATTCATGTAATGTTAGTATCAAAAGTAACCAAGGAAGAAAAGGGGGATCCATAACAACCCTACTTCCTAGAAAGTTTTACTAAAGTCGAAGAAGGGGAATGACACCTTGACGAAGAAAAACCACCGGAATGGATGAATGTTGAGATAAAGATAAATGAATTTAATATATCAAATGATTATCAACCTAATATGGCACGAGTAGGTGACTACTGGTCATAACAACAGACAAGTGATTTTGTTGACCTACTAAAGGAGTACCAAGATGTGTTTTCCTAGGAATATAAAGACTTAAAAGGACTTGTACAAGAAATGGGGGAGATTAAAATTGGCCTCATCCCAAGGGCAAAGCCAATTAAAAAATGGCCTTATAAACTAGCACACAAATATAAACTGATCGTGTAGAAAGAAATTGAGGAAATGTTAGTAGTAGGCATCATATACCCAATCGAAAAATCAGAATTGGAAATCCCCAAGGTGGACCAGCCAAAGAGGCACGACCCTAAAAAATTAAGAATCTGCGTCAACTTCAAAGGACTCGATAAACTGACACTAACAGATCCATTCCCCACTCCATTTTGTGATGAATAATAAATGAAGTCGGGGTATAAGAATGCTACTCCTTTACAGATGGGTTCTTAGGATACAACCAAGTACCCATAGCCAGAGAAGACCAACCAAAAACAACATGTGTATCTAAATTTGGCTCTTTTTCCTATAGGGTAATGCCATTTGGGCTAAAGAATGTACCTATAGTATTCTCGAGGATAGTGGTGAAGGAATTTCAAGAATACATTTACAATATGATGGTTGTTTATTTTGACAACTGGACAATATACAACTTATTTAAAAATCACATACAATAGCTCATATTAATGCTTGAAAGATGCAGGAAAATTGAATTGTCACTAAATATCAATAAATGTATCTTTGCTACCCCAATTGGAATCCTACTAGGAAATTTCATATGCAAGGATGGTGTGAAGTTCGACATGAAAAAAATCAAAATCATCCTCAATTTAAAACCACCTGTCAATCAAAAGTAGATAAAAATATTCCTTATACATACTAACTATTATAGGAAGTTCATACACCATTATTCAAACATTACTTTTCCAATGGACAAGTTACTTTGGAAAAAAAATCAAATTCATATAGAGCCAAGACTATCAAGAATCATTTGAATTCTTAAAGAAAAAATTGGTCGAATCCCCAATACTTAAATTCCCTGACTGGTCGAGAATATTTCATGTACATGTATATGCATCAAATGTTGTTGCTGGGTCGGTTTTCGCACAACCATATGACAACACAATCCACCATCCTAATGCTTATTTCAGTCAAAATCTAAATAAAGAAGAAAGAAATAACTCAACTACAGAAAGAGAAGCCATGTCGATGATATTTGCATTGCAAAAATTTTGATATTAGTTACTCGCGAACTTGTTTACATTTTTTATAGATCACCAAGCCTTGAAGTATCTAGTTAATAAACCAGTGCATCAAGGGAAAATATGTTGTTGTCAATTGTTATTTCAAGAATTTGTATTCGATGTAATTGTATGACAAGGAAAAAAGAATGTCTGACCTGACCACTTGTCCTGACTATAAATGGGGGAGGATTCGACTGGCATATAAGATGATCTACCGAATGCACATTTGTTCCGCATTGAAGCAACCCCGAAATATCTTGAAGAAATAGAATTTTTTTAGAAGAAGGGAAAGAACTTGAAGATATCCTTGCAAATAATTTTTTTTTATAGCTCTAAAAGAAACACCATTCACCACCATGAAAGGATATCTATATAAACTGGGACTTGGCAATGTCTTGAGGAGATTAATTTTAGAACATGAGCGAGAAGGCATAATTGATGAAGCACATGTGGGACCAGCTGGAGGTCACTTCCAGGCTGACACGACAACACAAAAAATACTTTAGGCGTGGATTTCGTGGCCTACTCTCCACAAAGATTGTTGAGAAAAAGTGAAAAAATGCGACAACTTCCAAAGAGTGGGTCATCCCCTATGGAAAAATGAAATTTTCTTGCAGTCGATAAACTCTAGCCTACCATTTTAAATTTGGGCCATCGATTTTGTCAGACCCTTTCCTCAGAGAGAAAAAAGAATAGGTGCAAAGTACATTATTACTGAAATCAAGTATGTAACAAAGTGGGAAGAAGAAAATCCATTCGAGTCATGTACCAAAGAAGTTGCAACAAAATTCATCTATGAGAATATAATGACAAGATTTGGATATCTAGTAACACTAATCAGTGATCAAGGGATGCACTTTGTAAATGAGACAATCCAAGTCCTTCTTAAAAAATTTCATTTCGACCATAGAATAACAACTGCATACCATCCTCAAGAAAATGGTGTTTTTGAATCGTTCAATAAGACATTACACAAAAGACTTAACAAAATCTGTGGAATCGACAAGAATGACTGGGATGATAAAGTTCATGTAGTTTTATGGGAATATAGGTCTACATATGAGAGATTGACTGGTCAGAACCCATTTAAATTATTTTATGGACAAGAAGATTTGATCCCATTTCATTTTTGGTCCAATGCAAAAAGGGTGGCATCTGTTGCCAAATTCAACCAGGGAAGAAGTCTAGATGATAGACTCTACCAATGGAACAAAGTTGAAGAAGAAAGATTGATAACAATGCATCATCAGGAAGTCCATAAGCAACAACAAAAGGTGTGGCATGACTGACAATTAAATAAAAAGGACTTAAATAATGGAGATTTGGTCTTGCTATATGTCAGGTGAGTCAAATGTAAACCCAAAAAATTAGAAACAACATGGCTAGGACCATACGTTATAGAAGACATCCGACTGAAGGGAGTGGTACAATTATGAAATTTGTTGGGCCACCCATTTCAAAAAATAATTAATGGATCTTGTATAAAGAAATACAACACATCATAATAAGGAGCCATGTTTGCAAAAGCCTTAGTAAAGTGATGCCAATAGGGATTGAACAGAACTGAAAGATTATATGTAACAGTCTAGTCGAAGTCGAAAAATGTAAATTAATAACTTTATTATTAATTAAAAATCTCTTTACACTAATAAACTAAAATCAATTGTAAGAATTCAGGTAGGAAAATCAAGTATTAAAGAAGTTCCATTCAAAAAAAAAATTGGAAAAATTTGATGAAGAGAAGAATGGAGAGAGAAAGAAGTCCCTAGTCGGGTCGCCAAACTTTGGAAAAATCCAAAAAAGAATGAAATTCAATTCCGTCCCTAGATTTATGACAAATAATTATTAGACGGTAGTAGATATAACAAGGAAGGACTCCATCAAGCGAGAGTAGAAAATTTGATTCAAGCAAGCGTGGATCAAGTGAGTGGAAGCGTCATATAACTATACAAGGGTACAACAAATCAACAAATAGATGGAGTAATTACCAAGATTATCAACCAACAAAAATCGACTAGAAAAATCAATGACACAAAAACACCAGTAGGGCGACTCATGTATGAACCACTGATTAATAGAGGGGACCTAGTCGATACAACATGAGGAAAAAATGACTCTAACACATGAAATGAATGCATAATTAAGGAATGACAAGAAAGGATTACAAGAAATTTTAGAGCAATTAATGATTGACACAACATGGAAGACCATTGCGAACCCATTACCATAACAACATACCAATGTGAAACCTCCACATTTAACATACCACATTGTTGTACGAACATCAACAAGAAACATCCACATTTAACACCCGATGGGACTCACACGAGTGCCAGTTCAACAATGAAATAGACGTCCCCTCGCATGATTCCGCCAACCCATCAACAGTTATGACAGAGGCGCGTGAATCTATAGAACAATTGGACACATTTAATACAAAAAAAATTCTCCTGCCTATAAATATTGAAGACACATACGACTCTGCTTCATTGTTATTCTCTCCTCTGCAACAAACTGTCAAGCCAACTAAACCTACGAGTGAACCCATTCTTACTCCATATCCCCTGAGTACAATCATAGTTAATTAAAAAATTCCAAGAATGAGAGGTCAGGTCAATGAAGTAGTGAGACAACCAAGATCAAAGAAGAAATTTGAGAGAGCGACTGCAACACCACTTCAAGTCTGGATGAAAAATATCTGACAATCACGGTTAGAAGAAATTGAACAGAGTAAGAAATGGAAAAACTTCACTAACTGGGGGATGGAAGAAGTTCACTGGAAGGTCGAAACACAATTCCTTGAAAAAGTAGGAATTAGGCATCAATTAGGCACTCCACAAATTGTCAACTTTGTTTGATTGAAGGAAGAAGCGGACAAATTCATAGTCATATGATATCATGAGGGATACATCTGGTTGGACAAAATGATATCAGTCACATGGGGCTTCATACATAGAGTCACTGGAATTACAAAGGCATGAGTTAATGTACCAAAAACCACCAATGCAAATGAATGGATGTAGTTCATGACCATGACGCCAATGGAAAATAACTTAAAAGGCCTTCTCATCAATAAAATCATAGACCTATGTGCCAGATGGATTGAAATCATTTTATCTATGTGTTTTACACCAGTGGGTCGGGTGTTTGACGTAAAAACGACCATGATCGAGTCGATTGGTTAAGTATTTCAGAAGTCGTAGGTCTTCAACTGGGAAAAGTACTTAGCTGACATTATCCATACAAAATATAAGGAGTGCCAACGGTCAGCTAGGGAAATTAAATTCCCTTCTCTATTAATTTTTATTTCAATGCAGTAGTATATCTCGGTTGGCGACCCTGTCTTTACAATAACGAAAGTACCGTAGATGGAAAAATATAGAATTTATGTAGCGGAGGAATTTGGTGCCTCCAGATCAATGCCCCAACAAGAAATTTTTCACTTATGGGTTGTCAACTTAAATAATGCCTCACATAAATTGTGTATCGATCAAGCAGTTCATCGGGCCCTGTCGTCTCCTTGCCATATCCAACTGGAAATCAACTGCACCAAAATTTGGTGCAAACTCAAGTCAGCCCTAGAACCAAAAGAATTACACTACCAACTAATTGTGGAGGAAATTTTTGAAGAATTAGAAAGACAGATGGGAGAGGACTTGGAAATTCCCCCCGAAATCATTCATCTAGGGGTTTTGTTGGTATTTTCTCTTACCTACGTTGAGCGTGAAGAGGAAAGAGAAGAAGAATTATACACTATCCCCTGTGTGGAATATCTACCATGGAAAATCAAGGCTAGACATGGCAAGGAAAGTCAAGTCAAGGCAACACAACGCAACACAACGCAAGGTAAGGAAATGAAAGGCAAGGAAAGGCATGGAAAGACAAGGTAAGGAAAGGAAAGGAATGGCATGAAAAGAAATGGAAAGGCAAGCTATGGCAAGGAATGGAAAGCCATAACAAGGCAAGACATGGCAAGGAAAGGGAAGGAAAGGAAAGGAAAGGAAATCCAAGGTGAGGCAAGAATATACATGGCAAGAAAAGACAAGGCATGGTAAGGCATGGCAAGCAAAGACATGGAAAGGAAATTTAAGGCAAGGAAAGGAAAGACAAGGTAAAGCAATGGAAGGCAAGGAAATGCAACACAAGGCAAGGAAAGGCAAGGCAGGACATGGCAAGGAAAGGTATGTAAAGGCAAGGCATGGCAAGGCAAGGCATGACAAGGTATGGAAGTACATGGCAAGGAAAGAAATGACACGCCAAGGCAAGGCAAGGAAATACATGGCAAGGAAAGACATGGCACGACAAGGAAAGGCAAGGAAATGCATGGCAAGGAAAGACATGGCACGACAAGGCAAGGTAAGGAAATACATGGCAAGGAAAGACGTGGCATGACAAGGCAAGGCAAGGAAATACATGGAAAGACAAGAGAAATACCATATTTTCGATAATCATTGGGTGGTCTACATACCTATGGTCATTCAAGTAGACCATCGAGATCACTTATAGCATTGATGCTCTTTGTTAACTTCTTATGCTCAGAGTAAGGAAAGAAGTATCATACCTTTGATGAGTTCTTACTTGGAATTGTTTGTAGTTGGACGTTTGTACCAAAAACCAATTTCATAAAGTAGTATATATATTCATCAGGTCTATAATATTGAAATACATAACCACCTTTATTTTATGTTCTTTCATCCTATGTCATATATTCTCCTTTAATAATCATTGACCTAATCATAAACTTAATGCCTTCGGAGTCTATTACTGAGAGCATGAGGATCTAATTTCCCTCTAAGAAATGTGCCAACCAATAGTCAGTCCTCCATTCATTACCTTTTAGTGCAACCACTGCATATATGTTGCTTGCACAAAATGGAGTGCCAACACGTGATTCCACTAAATGACCAAATCATACAACATTCATGATAGTTATTCGAAATTAACAGAATATTCATCGAACCTGGTAGTATAAGATATGAGACATGATCATAATCTATTGAAATATTTGATTGGTACTCCTCCAATTGAGATAATTCTATAGTTATATGTTAACCAATGGGAAGTGATACATGATCCCATCTATCAACCTAGTATGTGGATTCACAATCATCCCATTCATTAGTACTACATGGACCATAGAAGTAAGAGAGTTTTCTCATCCATATTTCAACTATTGCATTGTCTGATGTTCAAACTAAATGGAATCCATGAGTGCCCTATATTGTTTTGCATTCATAACACTATGATCAATCTACGTCGACCAACTCCCAAAAATATCTACGTACATGTTCTTTCCTAGTTGATTGGTCTTCAAGGTTTCTTGTTCCCTCTACCATTACTGAAGAACACCATTCAACATTGGATTTTGCATCTCAAATGAGAGAAGTAGTTGTGAAATTCATTTATTGCATGTGTAATGTTGTTTTGATGCATGCGCTTGCACCATCATGCTCCCATTTTCCGTTCCTATACTCGAAATAGTTCCAAATATGTGGTAACTTGAGTTTTTTGTGAAACATACACAACCATTGAAATACACTAGCATTTTTTAATTGGCCCACATAACCATCTGACCAAATCCATTGTTGATCCATCTGTATAATCAATTAGAAGAATAAAATTAATTGTGCATGTGTGAGGGTTGTTGCTAAGACAATAAATGATGTTTACTAAGTAAGAAAAGTAAATTGAATACATTGAAACACTAGCTATCAAAGAAAAATAAAGGATGGAATAAAACTAGAACGTAATATAAGATACTTCGTCATGAACAAGTTTATAACAACAATAGTAAATCAATCCTAATTAGTAATATGCAAGGAGAAAAAAATGTCAAATGCAAGATTAAAGACTAGTAAACCATTAATTATTGACTTCTTAAAAGAAATAACATTAAACTATGCTAAATATATGCAAGATGATAAACCCTAATGATTGGAAATGCAATTAATGCAACAATAATGATGTTGGATGATGATTCTAAGATAAGATGAAAGGAGTTAGGATAAGGATGATAATAATGAGGATTCAATGTAAAGTCTTAAAGTATAGGTCTAGTTCATGGTCTAGGTCTAAGGCAAGGAAAGGCAAGCCAAGGCAAGCCAAGGAAATGGCCAGGAAAGGAAATGCAAAGCAAGACTAGACATGGCAAGGGAAGGCATGGCAAGGCAAGTTCTAGGTATAGGTATAGGTCATGGTCTATTGAGATTTTATGTAATTTCATAATTTATTCCTAAATGTAATTGTATTGGTTATTCCTAAGTGTAATTGTGAAAGGGTTTATTAATAAGTCATGTATTTTAGTTATTTTAGAGTATAAATAGAAGTTATATCGAGTCATTTTGATCACTCATTGAATATAAGTACAAGAGAGTAGTCCACACTTATCTAGGAGGATATTCTTGGTTCATGTTTGGGTCTCTTTGGTCTTGATTTCATGAAAGAGCATTGTATGACATTGTACATGTTGGAGGAATCTATACTGAGGAAAGTTTGCAGGGTTTTCTCCTGCTTGATGGTTTCCCTGAGGATATATATTATTGTTCTTTGGATATCTATCTTTTAGTTGTGATCCTTTTGCATATTAAATAATAATAAAAGAATATAATGCTTTAACTGTTGGAAAAAATAAAAAAAATCAACACAGTATCAGAGCATGCCTGAAAAAGAAGATGTTTTTGCAGATTTTTGGAAGTGTTTTGGAAAACTAACTTCATCTTCCTAGGAAGGATGACTACTAGCACCAAAATTGATGAGAAGTTGGAAGGAGAAAAAAACTTCAGAGCATGGAAGTACAGATTAGGCCTCCTTCTGGAAGAACATGATTTAGAAAGATTTGTTGAGGAGGAAGTTCCAGAACCATAGGAAGATGAGGCCAAGGAAAAGCATAAAAAGAACCAGGCCATGGCTAAGAGGATTATTGCAGACTCAATCAAGGATCATATGATCCATAATGTTTCTCCATTAAAATCTCTGAATAAGATGATGGATTCATTAACTCATCTATTTGAAGGAAAAAACATCAACATAAGGATGATATTGAAGACACGGATGAAGAATGTGAAGCTACAAGATTTAGAGTCCATTCACTCTTACTTCTCAAGAGTGAATCAGATCAAGGAACATATTGAAGCTATGGGAGACACTATTTCTGAAGCAAAAATGGTGATTACCACCTTGAATGGTCTCCTAAGGTCATGGGACTCATTCATTCAAGGAATATGCTCAAGGAAGAAGCTAATCATGTTTCACAGATTATGGGAAGATTGCACTCAAGAGGAAGCAAGGCTGGTAGCAAGAGAAGAGAAATTGAGGGATGATGATAAGGCTTTAGATGCTCATACAAGGAAAGGAAAGAGTAATAAAGAACCCTCATCCCCAAAGAAACCTCAAAATTCGAAGAAGAATCAAAGAGATTATTCAAATGTGATGTGTTTCTGTTGCGAAAAATTGGGACACGTTGTAAAATTGTGTCCCCTTATTATTAAACTAAAAGAAAAGGAAAAGGTCAAGAGGCATAATTCTTATGCCGCTGGAGATTATGAAACACTCAAGAAAATTGCAAGAGAAGATGATTCAAGTGATGATGACTAGTTCCTAATATTAGCTCTCACAGGAACAGTCACTCCTGGAAATGATACTTGGTCGATGGATAGCGGTGCTTCTAAGTACATGATAGGGTATAAAGGCTCTATGTCAAAATTAACTCATAAATACTGACCTCATAATGTGAAGTTGGGTGGTGATTATTAGTATCCGATCAAAGGAGTAGGAGAGGCCTCCTACAAACTATATTATGGGAAGGCAATGAGGATGAAGGATATGCTTTATGTACCAGGTTTGAAGAAGAACCTTCTCTCGATTTTAGCTTTGGATGAGAAGGTTTCCATGGTTTCATTTGTATATAGAGAAGTTATCATGTGGCTAAAAGGAAAGATGTTTGATGATGTAGTTGTTATCGGTGTCCAAGAAGGAGGACTATATAAATTAAAGGGATTCTCATATTCAACATTGATTTATGACACTGTGAATTCAAGTGATCTATGGCATAAGAGATTTTCCCACCTACACTACAAAGCTTTACCAATCATGAGAAAGATGGTAAAAGGACTACCATATATTTAAGTGAATCCAAATGGCGTGTGCAAAGGTTGTGCACAAGGAAAGAATGTGAAGAACCCCTTTCCAAGCAGTGATAGTAGAGTCAAAGGAGTCTTGGATATTGTACACTCAGACGTATGTAGACCATTGTAAGCACCATCGCTCAACGGTTACATATATTATGTATATTTTATTTATGATTACTCACACAAAACTTGGATTTAATTCTTGAAGTCAAAAGGTGAAGTATTTGGTAAGTTCAAGGAATTCAAGGAACTAGTAGAAAAACTAATAGAAAGGAAGATAAAGACGTTGATATCGAACAATGGAGGAGAATTCACCTCATATGAATTCACCTCAGATGAATTCTTATATGGATTCTTACATTATACAATCAGATGATTGAATCATTGATGTATTTGACAAATACACGACCATATATATATTTTGTTGTGAACACCCTAAGTTAGTACATGGTTGACCCCAAATGTGTTCACCTGATTGAATTAAAACATGTGATGAGGTCTTTTAAAGGTACAATGGATTATGTGCTCAAGTATGTTGCAGACAGTGAGATCAGTCTACTTGGATATTCAGATTCAAATTGGGCCAATACTGTTGCAAACCGAAAAAGTAAATTAGGATGTTGCTTCACTTTGGGATCCGGTATGATTTCATGGATCAGTAAGAAGAAGTCATGTGTAACACTCAGTACGACTGAGGAAGAGTATGTGGAAACATGTGCAGAAACTTGTGAAGCAGTGTGGCTTCATAAATTACAGACTTGATTATTTGATATTGCGATGGAGGCGACCTATATCTTGTGTGACAACCAGAGTTATATAAAGTTGCCATAAAACCCAGTGTTTCATGATCAGTCGAAGCATATCGAAATAAGGTATCACTGTATCAGGGATATGGTGAATAAGGGAGCAGTGAGGCTCCAATATGTGGCTACCGTTGAGCAGGTCGCGGATGTGCTGACAAAGCCATTATCAAGGACGAAGTTCAAGTACTTCAGGGACAAGCTCGGCGTAGTCCCTCTACACAGGGAGTGATGGCTTCAGATGTTATTGAAGGGTAGTGGATGTCAATATGACATGTTTTATCTATTGGAGAGCTACCCACCCACCTTGGATGCATGTTGAAGAGACGAGGTACAAATGTTATTGCAAGGTATTGGATGTCATGCATAAGATATTCAAGCTTTCTATGGGAAACTGGATAGTCTCGTGATGACAAGTTGTAGCTATCAGAGAGCTACCCACCAGCCCTGGATGCATGTTGTGAATTCACTATGGATTTCTTGTGATGTATAGATTCATGTGTTCGATAGTCAATTGTCATGAGATCGTGTGGATGGTGACAATGTTAGAGTCTGTTTAGGATAGAATACCTTCCTCATTAAGAGGGAGTGTTGAGATTTTATGTAATTTTAGAAGTTATTCCTAAATGTAATTGTATTGGTTATTCCTAAGTGTAATTGTGAAAGGGTTTATTGATAAGTAATGTCTTTTAGGTCTTTTAGAGTATAAATAGAGGTTATATTGAGTCATTTTGATCACTCATTGAATATAAGTACATGATATTAGTACGTACTTATCTAGGAGGCTATTATTGGTTTGTGTATGGGTCTCTTTGGTCTTGATTTCATTAAAGAGAATTGTATGACATTGTACATGTTGGAGGAATCTATACTGAGGAAAGTTTGTAGGGTTTTCTCCCACTTGAGGGTTTCCTTGAGGATATATATTATTTTTCTGTGGATATCTATCTTTCAGTTTTGATCCTTTTGCATATTAAATCATAATAAAAGAATATAGTACTTTAATTGTTGGAAAAAAAAATCAACATGGTCTAGGTATAATTCTAGGCATAGCAAGGCAACGCAAGGCAATGGAAACCTCAAAGAATCTAATAGCAATATAAAGCAAGTTTTCAACCCCTTATCTTGGTTTCTTGATTAGCTAGGTCAAGGTTAAGGGCAAGGTCAAGATGGATTAGAGGAATCAAATTTATTTTGTGTGTGTGAGAGAGATAGGGGTGTTTCTAAGACAATCAATGATGTTTACTAAGCAATAAAAGTAAATTAAATCCATAAAAACACTAGCTATAAAAAAAAATAAAGGTTGTAATAAAACTAGAATGAAAGATAAGATACTTCAACATGTAAGAAGTTTATAACAACAATAATAAACCAATCCTAAATTAGTAATATTCAATGAGAAAATTATGTCAAATGCAAGAATAAAGACTAGTAAACCATTAACTATTGATTTCTCAAAATAAATAACATTATACTACGCTAAATAGATGCAATATGGAAAGGCAAGGCATGGAAATCCAAGCCAAGCCAAGACATGGAAAGGAAAGGAAAGAAATGGCAAGACAAGGAAAGCCAAGGCTAGACACAACAAGGAAAGACATCAAATAGCAAGGCAATGAAAGGCAAGGCTAGACATGGCAAGGCAAGGCAAGGAAAGGTTAGACATGTAAAGTCGAGGCAAGGCAATGAAATGAAAGGAAATGCAAGGAAAGACATTGCAATACAAGTCATGGCAAGAAAAGGAAAGGCAATACATGGAAATGCATGGAAATTCATGGCAATGAAATACATGGAAAGGAAAGGAAAGGCAATAAATGGAAATGCATGGAAATTCATGGCAATGAAATACATGGAAAGGAAAGGAAAGGAAGTGAAATACATGGAAAGGAAAGACATGGCAAGCCAAGGCAAGGCTAGACATGGCAAGGAAATTCAAGGTAATATAAGACAAGACAAGGAAAAACAAGGAAATTCAAGGCAAGACAAGACAACACAAGGCAATGCAAGGAAACACAAGGCAGTGCAAGGAAAGGAAAGGCATGGTAGGAAATGGAAAGAAAAGGCATGGAAAAACATGGCAAGGAAAGACATAGCAAGGAAAGGAAAGGAAAGGAAAGACATGGCAAGGCAAGGAAAGGATAGACATGGAAAGACAAGACATGGTAAGGAAATTCAAGGCAAGGAAAGGAAAGACAAGGAAAAGAAACGCAAGGCTAGGAAACACAATGTAATGAAAAGAAAGGAAAGGTGGGTCATGGAAAGACATGACAAGGTAAGGCATGGCAAGGCATGGAAAGACATGGCATGGCAAGGAAAGGCAAGGAAAGACATGGCAAGACAAAAGAAAACCCATATTTTCAACAATCATTGGGTGGTCTACATACCTATGGTCATTCAAGTAGACCATCATGATCACTTCTAATATTTATGTTATTTGTTAACTTCTTGTGCTCAAAGTAAGGGAGGAAGTATCATACCTTTGATAATTTATTACTTGGAATTGTTTGTAGTTGGAGGTTTGTACCAACAACTAAGTTTGTAAAGTAGTATACATCTTCACCCGGTCTATAATATTGAAATAAGTAACCAACTTTATTTCGTGTTCTTTCATACCATGCCAAATATTCTCCTTTAATAACCATTGACCCAATTATAAATTGAATTCCTTTGAATTCTATTATTGAGAGCATGAGGGTATGATTTACCTCTAAGAAATGTGTCAACCAAAAGTCAGTGCCGCATTCATTACCTTTTAGTGCAACCACTTCATATGTGTTCCTTGAAAAAAATGGAGTGCCAACATGTGAGTCCATTAAATGACCAAAGAATACAACATTCATGTTATTTATTCAAAATTAACAGAATATTCATTGAACCTGGTAGTACGAGATTCTGAGACGTGATCATAATATGTTGAAATATTTTATTGGTACTCCTCCAATTGGGATAATTCCATAGTTATACATTGACCAATGGTGATCCAAAAAATGAAAGGTATTAATAACAAATTGGCATTAACTTTATGCTCATGAATGATTAAAGAGTTCATCCATCATAAACCATGCTGAAAATAAGAGAAGATAACAACAATAAGAAAGAGAAATAGACACAAAGAACTTGTTAACGGAGCTCACCAATGTGTGGCTACGTCTTCGGGCCCGCTTCCAAGTGGAGGACCGCCTTATTGATCTTCAATGAACAAGTTCTCTTTACAATGGCTCTTTTTTGTTACAAACAGGCTTTTGATCTACTGTACAAGACCTCCTTGTGCATATGCACACTTGCCTCAACAATCTCCTCTCAAAACATGACTCAATTCCCCTCAAAACATGAGAAATGGGCCATTAGCTCAAGCTTCTCTCCACATTCCCTGCATACAAAAGTCCCCTCACAATCTCAAAAGGCCTGGTTTATATATATTTTTAGACTCAAATATGGAAGCCCAAATTCCCACAAAGATCTGGCCTCTTTTTGGGATCAAATCCCCCTCCAAATGACCAAGAAATCTCCAAAAATGCCCAATCTAGGCCGAAACTATAGCAAAAAATCCACTTTGTTACAAAAAATCAGAACAAGCCCCCAAAGGTAAAGCACATGCCCCTTTTCTAGGTCATATGGGTCCACATGCCCAAGCACTTTCCCACTAGGGTGATTCATGCTGTCCCCTTCTCCACTAGCTCCTAGTCTGAGGGCACATGCAATGGGACTAGGGTCTGATCGGTCGGGATAATCCCCCCATCGATCGACCCTCTCTGTGGTCACTGCTCCAGATAATATGGTTGGTAGGTGCTAACTCTGGTGGACCCCTGCACCTTAACCCTGTTGCATGGTGTATAGAGTTGAGCCCTTGTGTGGTGGGTGTATGGCCAGGTAACAAAACCACGGGTTGGGGATATACCCCAGCCCTTTCTGCCTCCGCCCAAAATTTATGGTATGCTTAAATATTTAAACACACCATTACAATGTAAGTCCCATCGCAAGTAGGTTGGTAGCTCGACCTACCCAAAACACTTCCCACACGCATGAAGGTTGCAGGGTGGACTTCGGTGGAGTCCCAACCTTTTTACAACAGCAAGCCAATGATGGTGTGCCATGTGGCAGCCCATGACTGGGCCATGTGGCACCATTTAATTCTCCCATGATGGTGACACTTTTCAAGCAAGCATTCAACCACGTCCACTACCTGCCCAGTCAGCATGCCACTTCTCTACCACATCACTGTACAGTCAGCTTCCATGTGTCACCTCTAGATGATGCCACATCAACATGATGATGTCATCATAACATCATGCTGGCATCAACGTTGACTTTTTGCATGTTGATTGTTGACTTTTTTTGCCTATTTGGAAATCTTATCAGAGTGTGGTAACTTTCACATACGGTGTCTGTTTGAGAAAATAAATATATGGACAGAATCAACGCGAAGAGATGGTCGCAATGGAATTGGTTTCATCTGATTTTGAGAAATGTCATTTTTTATCATTTTCTGGACCTGAGGATCCTTCTAGAACAATCCTCCCCACTTGGAAGCTTTTGGACCACCAAAATTATGGTATCAGTTGGTAAATAAGTGAGGATACCGTATCCTCACTTTTCTGGTCTCCATCCACTTGGCTTGACTTGGATTTTTTCCCTTCAATCCCATTTGAAGATACTCCACATCGCCCTTGCAAGAAGTACAAACTCTTTTATCCAAAATGGTGTCTTCCTGCAACTCATTCATATACTTAGGAGAAAAATATTCTATGGATAGAATTTGAACATTCTCTCCTTGATCCTCGATGTAACATACCCACTACCTAAATCAAATTTTTCTGGTCCTCTGTCGGATTCGATCTCCTAAATAACCATGGAGATCCAACGTAAACTGGCTCTTTCTCTCTCTTCTCCATTCTCATGTGATCGCGGGTCATGATCACGGTTCAGTTTGAATGCAATGCCTATTTGTATTTTGCACTTCGGTGCTACAGTAATGTCCAAACACTAGACTCTGCAATCAATGAACCTCGGCAGGGCTAACAAGTGTCCAACAGGGATGAATTCCCACGGGGTCAGCGAATGGCCAATCGAAATAATCCTCAACAGGAGTAGAGAACCGCCAATGAGAACAAGCCCCCTTGCGCGATTAGGTGTAATACAGGTGGCAAGAGGGAAACGCGACACGGTGGTCATCATGACAGGGAGGGTCCCCACTTTAAATGCCACACTATTCTCGACACCCCCCTTCTTAAAGGCAGAATGGCATGGGGGGTCTGGAATCCACTTAAGCGTCGTTGATCGTGATGCATTAATATTGATCGTTCGAGAGTTGCGTGCCCAATTCCA
>SNQJ01S0068625.1:24141-39283 GCA_010110895.2 Picea sitchensis | reverse complement strand
ATCCATCTTGATGGCTTCTCTTGCCACTGAAAGTCACTTCTCACCTTCTTATCCTATGATGCTCTTCCTCCCAATTCAAATGAGCTATTACACTAAGAGGTTTCTCCAAGTAATATGCCCATTATGACCTTCTTAGTGAATTTAATTAAGATATGACCCCTAATAACTCAAAATTACAGAAATTGTCAAAATGCAATGGAACCAAGGCCAAGCTGTGCGAAATGGATCATGATGATGAACGATGCCAGTCAGGCCTAATAAAACCCCTCAATATCTCCCAAACTCTCTGTCACCCCTATCTGGATACTCTAGTAGGCATAACACTCTGTAATGTTATAATGTCCCAAAATGGGGGCATTACAGTGCTCCATGCCGAAATATTGTTTGTCCTCAAGCAATCACTGAATCCAACTACATATGATACCGGGGTCCCATATCCACCTGTGTGATGCAAAGTAGACTCCCCTCAAGATGTGGCTTCTCCAAGTGCTCGCCACGCATGACACCCACATGCTCCTGATAAATAGAATGATCAATGGCCAAAGAATCTCAGTCAACTCCCCGAGCAACCACTCTACTCAAAACTCGACTCCATCAAACGCGGAACTACCAAGCACTCTAGTCCTTGGATCCCATATCAGAATGTGAACTGCAATGCCTCGTGAAATATAGTCCGGTAACATAGTAATACCATGAGTCTCCTGCAAATAGCACACGGTCTCAACCCAAAATGAATCTGTCCTCCATGACCGTACCAACCCCAACACGACCTCCACCAACTGAACATGATGTTGCCATAGTGAGGTACTACAAGACCTCAACAAATCACCAACAAGTGACGTGCTCTCCCCAATACTGAAACTCAATGAAAAATCAAAGTGACTCCCCCCTGCAAATGTCCGCTTGTCTCCATCAGTCAATGAAATGCCCAGCCCTGTAATCCCAGGGTCCCATGCTATTCTCTGACAGGGACCATCATGTTGATGTTGCTCTACTCCGATCATGACTATCTGTTAAAAGTATCCATATTGGACACTCCATGCCTGGATCCTCATAAGATGAAACAAACTATCGACCTAATGGACTCCCAAATCCCATGTCAAATTTGGAAGTTCATCACTTCCAATCCCCACTAATTGTTGATGTTCCCTACTGGTAACTGTCGAAAGGCCTCCACCCTCATCCCAATGAGAGCATCTCAAGGTTTTACTTCTAGGCTTTTATCTTTTACCAGCTCCTTTTACTTTCTGGGTCTTTAGCCCCTTCTTCCCACAAGATAAGGTGCAACCCTACAAACAGGTCAATCCAATGCTCAGACAAGGGGAGTGAGATAAATGAGCGGGAGATAAGATGAAAAAGTGGTGGTATGATAGGAGCGGACGATGTCTCTTCAGGAATCCCCCGGGTGGTAAACCAAAACCTATGGGCACAGGCCTGTCAATCTCCCCAAGCATGGTCAAGTGGGCTAATGTAAGATCCAAGAAGTTGTCAGAGATAAAAGGAATCAGATGCATATATTTAAAGGTTTTAATGATCAAAAGTGACACATACCATGATACTTGGACCAATTACCTCATGGAGCAAGATCCTTCTCCGATACAAGACCAAGCCGAAGGTGATGGATGTTGTTGTTGCTAACAAGACGAATTTGATGAAAGAAAAAAAGGATGGGCCCTCCAGGGCCATGCTTAGGTCAATCCTGCTCTCGGTACTCCATGTCTAGGACCTGTGGGCCTCGAGACATGATCTCCTAGTTATCGCTAAAAATCGGGGATAACAGTCCCAAAATGGGGACATTAAATGGTTGGGGTCACAACATCCATCTGTTGGGCTTTCAACCCTATGGAGGTACGAGCTAATCATCTCCCCATATGTACCTGTCCACCGCGCATAGTCTTGCATAAACAACAAGTACGATCTCCATGGGCTCATAAGTCACAGGGATCATAGTAATGCCAATCACATCCAATAATCAAATTACCCAAACATGTGCATCAAACCCCCCTTTACCCAGAAAAATGCTCAAAGACGTTATGTAGTTTAACAAGTCATGTTTGGAGAGGGTCTTAGGATGTTCTCTTGGGATAATTCTCCTAAAGTTTGGGGTGTTTTCCAGGTGAAGATCAATCTAGGTCATGTAAGTGTATGAAATGGTGCAAGGGAAATGTTTAGGCAAAGGGTGCAGTGATAACAGGGAAATGTAGGTCTTGTCTGTGGGTGCCTCTGTAGAGGGCGAACTATAGCTTTTCATGGATGCCAATGTTTCCTAGCCCATTCAATGCCTTTTATTCTTTGTCTTATTGCTTTTTATTTTCAAGAGAATAACTGGGGGACATTGTCTTGGCGTGGTGATTAGTGGTGACAACGGTACCCACAAGCACTTCACGGAAATGAGAAGGTTGGCTCGTGATGTGTCCCCCTTTCTCTTGGCTATGCCACCAAGATCCACTACCCTAGTTCGGTGACCAGATAGATGGTAGTGTCATACCACTACATTCCCATGGAACTAATAGGCCGGCTCATGATGAGACCTCCCATCCACCAACTATACCTTGAGTTTTATTTTATCTTATGAGCCCCCTTCTCTTACTGAGAAGTCATTTATTGCTTTCTCGGGAATCCTTGGGTGAAGCATCTCAAAGGTTTTTATTTTGGCTTTTAACTTTTGCCAACTATGTTTACCCTCTTGGCCTTTAGCCCCTTCTTCCCACAAGGAAAGGTACAAGCCTTACTAGTGTGGCAAACCAAATGCCCGAACCAAGGTAGGGGAAGATGAGACGGATAATGATGAAAAATGCTATGGAAGGATTAGACGATGACCTTTCATAGACCCACCTAGTGGCAACTCATCCTAAAGGGAACCAACTTACACGGGCATTTTGTCAACCCCCCCCAGGTATGAACAAGTTAAAGAGCATAATTTCCAAGCAAATGTTATGAAATAAAGGAGAGTTCGGTGCAACATATTCAAATGCTTCGAAAATCAGATTGACCCATACCATGATACCCAGACTCATTACCTCATAGAGAAAGACCCACTGTTTCTTCAGGACGAGGCTGGTGGGATGGATGTTGCTGCTGCTGCTGATGGATGGGATGCACTAAAGAAAAGATGGGCCTTGATACATAATCTCCTTAGTTATCCCTAGTATCCGGGAAAACATCTGGCTCCAACTTGGGGACATGTTCTCACTGTAGAGCGCATGAGAACCTCAACATCTCTGGCATGACTTGTATCTGCTAGATCTCAACAAATGGAATTAGTAATCTTTGGGGTCGTGATATCTCCCCTTCGCTCATATATGATACAATGAAATAAAAGTAAGCAAGCATATATATACAAATGAATATGAAACAACAATTATATTATTCTAGCATGATATGAAGATGGTATATACAATGAATGTGAATGCCTACCTAACTTACCTGTACTTACCTGTGAAGTCAAGTCTTTGCCCCATGATGGGGTTTAAGGAGGTGTCCACTAACCGGTAATGGACGTCTTCTTCCTTCCAACATGGATAGATAGTAGGCATCATTGACTGACTTCATTCTGACTCTAAAAGGTCTAAGCCAAAACTGTGTATTCCCCTTAACATTAGTAGGCTCTCCCTTTTTTGTATCCCACATCTAGACCGTATCTCACTCTTGATACTCCTTTGATTTTAACTTGGCTATTTCTTGTATAACTCTAGTATATTTTTTTGATGGAGGAGGGTGGGATTCATCTGTGAAGAATTCTTGTTGGGTTGGTATGATCAGTATATCATCATCCCCTTTCTTTAATAGCTTGACAGTTCCAGCATATTTGTCCTTGTATTTGTCTAGGAGTTTTTGATATTTTCCTTCTTTGGCCATTGTATTTTATAAAAATCTTCCTCTGAAGTGAAAGGCAAGTCCTCTGGGGAAAATACAGGAAGGTTTTTCTTGATTGGCTCATGTGTCTCACTAGTTTCAACATCATTGTCAATTTCTTGCACATGGAACTTGACCATTGGCACATTTGGGAGGCGCTCTATTGTCCCATTGTTCATAGGCACTATTATCGCGCAATTTGTACTTGGAAGTAAAGGAAAGGTGAAAGAAGAGCAAACTGGTGACACTGAGACTATCCAACCACTGTCACCTCGATAGGATAACTCTTTTTGTTTAGGGTGGTAGGCCCAGGGGAGATGTCCCCGGTGACCTGGGGTTTTGAGAAGGCAAAGGCTTATGGATAAGTTAAAGTTTCCCCACTCACAAGTCACCACCAATTAGAAAGTTCGACTAAATAACCAATAAAGAAAGTGATAACCAAAAGTGTACCTACCCGAGACAAAGCAACAAGAAAACTATATATGTGCAAGATTACTTGTTGGTTAGTACTTCATATGATCAAAGACTTTTGATTTAAAGTAACTAATTGATAATATTAATGAAGCAAATCAATGATGTACAATAGCAATGATTACAATATATCACTTCACAATAAATGCTATAGAAGATTCATAATGAGTAATAACAATTTATCATCAAATAAATAGGACAATTAGTAGTAGTAGGAATCTTACTTCTAGTTAACTAAGGCTATATTAGACAGACTATCCTTTACTCTATTACTATGTTAGATGCTTATATATTGACTTACTATGTTAGATGCTTATATATATTTACTTACTAGAGCCTTATACTCACTTATACTCACTAAGGAACTAGAAAGACTTTACTACACTTATTATATCTGTTCCTAGAGTTAGACTTATACTATACTTAGATCACTATGAACTCAACTTCACTTACAACCACTGGGATAACTCTAAATCAACATTGCTACTATTACTAAACATAGCTCCTATTAACAACGCTAATCTAATTTGTAGCATAAATACATGGCGTGGAATCAAGCGTATCATACATATCGACATACGCACGTGTTTCGATCAGATTTAACACCAACCTCCTAATTTATCTTTTGCGAATATATCACTTCACAATAAATGCTATAGAAGATTCATAATGAGCAATAACAATTTATCATCAAATGTCAGATACTAACATTCATTAGAAGCAACGATTAGCCAATCTTTCAATTTGCTCAAATAAAAGATCAAATGTTGCAAAGTATAAGTATAACTCAAATAGATAATAGCAACATTAGGGTTAGTAAGTTAATCTAGGCTAGGGTTAGAAGATGTTAACAATCATTCAAAGGTATTGGTTGTTTGAAGCTGTGATCAAGGCACTCAAGCAATAAGATCTTAGATCAGTGCATTCATTGGGAAAATGGAGTCAAAGGTAGCAGCAAATGTTGAGGAAGCACAATGATAATGGAGGGCTAGAGACAAGAGGGTTTGATGGTGAAGAGTTGTTGAGCAAAGGCTTCAACAATCAAACCCTAGGGGAAAACGACTCACTAAGTTGTACAAAGCCTAGGCCTTAGTGAGTTTTCCTCCTCTAGCTCAATGATAAGATAAAAAAACATATAGCATAGGTAGGGCTAAAGACGAGAGTTTGATGGTGAAGTGTTGTTGAGCCAAGGCTTCAACAATCAAACCCTAGGGGAAAACGACTCACTAAGGTGTAGAAACCCTAGGCCTTAGTGCATTTTCCTCCTTCTTTAGCTCAATGACAAGGATACAAATGACTAGGATTGAAGAACATAAGTAGGGTGTTGCTAAGGCAAGGCCCTAGAAATGTCTTAAATAGGTAAAAATGGCTAATTGGCATAATCTAGTGGGGACATGAAATAAGGACACCAACATGTGCTTATTCCCTAGGGTTTAATTCAACAATTTCATTTAAAAAAATGCAAGTAAAAGACTATAACCATTCAAATAAGGGAAAGATTGCAGAAATTCACTTACATTCACCAAGTATCATCAAGCCAAACCCTAGTTGTAAACCTTCCAACAAGAAAAATGCCAAAAATAGATAAGATAAGCCTTCCTTCAACAAGTGCGCCACAATTTCAGCCAATAACCCTAAGAGGGCCAAAAATTTTAGACCTCACCAAGTGGTGAGTGAAAGATGATGATAAAAATGAGAGTTTTAGCTCTCTACTTATACAATACCAAGTGACCTTAATAAAATTTAGGTCACCAAAAGGCCGACAAGGCCAAAATACAAAATAATATTGTTTTACATTAAATGTCATAAATTAAAACCTAATCAAGCAAAAGTAAAGACGTCATGCCCTTTCTAGGGTGACATTATCCCTTTTTAGGGCAACATTGGCCGCCTAGAGCAAAACGTTAGCCCTCCTTGGGCTTCTCTAAGCTGCCATGTGTGCCACAACTGCCATAACTGCCTCCCAACATGTCCACAAATGTTGGATGACATCATAGGCATCCTGGGTGACATCATGGGCCTTCCAAGGCCAATGTCCTAGTGGAGAGGGCATAATCCCCCTAGGTAAGGCTCTACCAGGCTACCTTTTTGGAAAGTCCTCCTCTTCTTCGGTGAAAACCCCTCTGTCCTATCTCTACCCCCTTCTGGGGTCTCAATATCCATATGGTGGTTTGTTCAGCCCCATGGAGGTTCGAACTAATCATCTCCCCATGTGTACCTGTCCAATATGGTACCTGCTTGTCGGGTATGATCCTGCACATCAACAAATATGCCCTCCATGGGCTCACAAGTCACAAGGATCATAGCAATGTCAATCACATCCCATCATCAATTTTATTAAACATGTGCATAAAACCCCTTTTACCTAGTCAAGTGCTCAAAGACATTATACAAATCTGCAAGGCAAGTTTGGAGGAAGTGACAGGGCGTCCTATTGGGCTAGTGTCCACTGTAAATGGGATGTTTCCGGAAGAAATCAAATACAAGTCATGTTAATGGATGAGGTGGATAAGGGATGTCCTGACAAGGGGTGCAGTAATAGCAGGGAAATGCAAGGCTTACCTATGGGTTCCTTTGTAGAAGGTGAGTTGCACTTGTCCTAGATGCAAATGTTTTCAAGCCCATTAATGTCTTTTATTATTTATTATTTATTGTTTTTTTCTTTCAAGAAGCTAGTTAGGGGACACTGCCCTGGCGTGGTGACCAATGGTGGCAATGTTATGCACAAGCACTTTCACGGAAATGAGAAGGTTGGCTCGTGATGAGACCCCCTTTCTCTTGGCTATGCCACAAAGAGCCACTACCCTGGCGTGGTAACCAACTGCTAGTAGTGTCATACGACTAGGTGCCCATGGACCTAATAGGCTGGCTCGTGATGAGACCCCCTATCCTCTTCATGTTAGCTACAGCGTGAATCTTACGGTGATTATCCAACATAAGGTTGAGCCGAGTAAGCTATATAACAGTGATTACACAACATATTTGCCGAGTCAGGTTAGATATAGTGTGAGGATTATGGTGATTATCTAGCATAAAATCGAGTCGGGTTAGCTACATTACGGTGATTGTCCAGCATAAAGTTGAGCCGGGTTAGCTACATTACAGTGGTTATATAGCATAAAGTTGAGTTAGCTCAACATCCAGAGCATAGTGTGCAACTACACAGGGGAGACATGAGCATAGGGTGAAATCAGGGTTATTTCCGAGCAGAATCGGGTTAGCATTGGCTCCTGATCGAAGGTCAATCCATTGGATGCTGACTGTGTCAGGATAAACCATTCACAAATGCTACAGGTAGAGTAAGCTCCTGCTTATAAAAGGCTAAAGAGTAAACTATTGTTTATAAGGAGTCTGTTCAAAAGTTAAATACAAATTTCAAATCAAGATGACAAGGGTTGCGTTAACAAGCTATAACGCGATTCTTAGGTAAGCAGGAGTTCATTCACCATTTTGTAGCACTTTTCTTTTTGAACAGATTGTTCTTCTTTGAAAAATGGGAGGGGCAGCAAATAGAAATGAGCACAATAATGTTGACAGTATCAGAAAACACCTAGCAGTGATGAAGATATTTGAGCAGGCTGGATGGCTCCAATTCTTAGAAAAATTCCAGGGATTTGATCTTGATCTCACTATGGAATTTGCCTGAAGTTTTGATGGCATACAAGCCACTGTGAGAAGGTTGGATATCCTTGTGTCTGAAGAATCCTTGAGTAGAGTTACAGGGCTGCCTTTGCAAGGAGAGAAATGGTATAATAATTTTAAAGTGGCCTCTGAAAGTTGGATTCCATTTCTTAAGGCACCATCCCCACTTCCAGATCTGAGAAGAGGGATAGCCAGGGATGCACTAAGCTGTCCCTGGGATGAGGTGGTATTCTACCTACAAAAAATTGTTACCTGTGAAGGAAGATATAATTTGGTCCATCATTATCACATCAGGATCCTGCTACATTTGAAAGGAGACAAACCACTCAGCATGCCTTACTTTTTACACAAAAGTTTATCTAAAATGGCTGAGTTTTTGAGAAAAAAACAAAACCCCAAAACTGCTTTATATCACAGAGGTCTCATCGTGATGATTATAAATGAAGAACTGAATAGACTAGGGATTTCCTAGAACACTTTCATGGGCTCAACATTGTCCAAACCAAAGATGAGAACTTTACCACTTAAGAAGAGGTCCGAGAGGATCACTACAGGATACAGGAAATCAATGAGAATTTCTCGAAAAGTCTTAAGCCCAGCCATTGTCGAGACATAAGATACAGGGTCTAAAAAAGAAGCATCAGATGAACAGCTCGTTGAAAAATCAGAAACAGGACAAGAACAAGATGAGGTTATGATAGATATTGAGGTTGAACCTGAAGGGGTAGAACCCCCACTATTAGATATAGAGAAGAATTGGATAGGATGTGACATTTCCCCTTCTTCGACCGAAATGATAGATAAGTCTCGAGATATCCCAGCCACTTCACACTTCGTCCCTGGGCATAAGGGACATGGTAAGAAGAAGAAAAAGGGAAAGAGCCATGTTGAATCCAAGCCTTTTCGATTTTGCAGCCCTAGCTACCAAGCCTTACTTAAACAAAATTGACGACTCTTGTTGTAGAATAAGAAGCTCAAAATCAAATTGAGATATCATAAAATTCCAAACAATGCAGCAGACCTAATGGAGGATATACAGGGGGAAGATGTATCAAAAGAACGAGTGGAAAGTTGTTCCAAAATCCATGCAGAGGAAGCTCAACAGATTTTTAATACCTTCCCGGATGATATCATCACCAACACTCATGCCTTTATGCAGTTGAAACCCGACCTTCCCCAGTGGAGACACAAGGATGAATTCTTTGACTTGGGGATCATCAATAAAGAATCCCACAGACAAGTCATAGAAAAACTTAAGGCGAGATGGTGCTCCATGTACCTACAACAAGAACAAAAATGGACAGACAAGATTAAACAATATAAACAACAACTAGAGGATACAAAGAAGCTAGTACAACTGTCTACTGAAATTTCCTTTGAAGGCATTTTTAGTAGAGATCCACCAAAGTCTTATCCTCTCTTCTTGCATGATCGGTGGGCAACCTTCAGACTTAAACAGTTGGCAGTAGGACAACCTCATGAGATAAACCAACCAGATTATTTTGTTAGTATTTATGTCTCTACATAAATGAAAGACCAAAATTTTCTCTATGAATTATATCTTTATAACTTCATTCTCCCTAACAATGCCCGTTGGAATCCTAACCCTGGAGTTGGAGGTGTTCAGTTGATGGCATTCACTTCTCACATCCTTGGTCTATCTCAATGGAAGAAAGATGCAGAATTCTATAGGAGAATGGAGGCTAAGGCGAGCCTAAATGTGAGGGATGAGTATCCATTGCCTCATGTTATGAAAAAAGATCTACAAAGGTTGAGGGCAGACGCGGGAGATGTAGTCACCATTCGTCAGCACCAGAGATTTTCCATATCATACTTCATGCAGGTGTCTAGGGCACATTAAGTTCAGGCACTGTTGATCTCTCATAATATTCGGGAAGTTCTCCTTGAATATCTAAGGGACCAGAACCCCATAGGGTATCCATATTTTGGTTTGGCACTCAATCGGGCTTCATTTTATGCTAACTCCTTACTCGGGTATGGTAGTCGATGGCTAGGACTAAGGTTCCACTTTCCTATTAGTTGGTGCCCCAACAGGTTCTACAAAGCTTCTACTACATGGGATGAGGAAGAGGAAAGGCTTCAGTGGTTACAGATGGAGAGGACCCTTGGATATTATAATACAGGTGAGTTTGGGCACCCAACTTATGACTGGGGAGCAGTCCATGCAGGAATAACAGAAGAAGAATAGGTTGCATGAGGACATGCAACCAGCTCGGCAAGGGGGAGATGATGAACCCCCATTTTGGCATCTTTTTATTCCCTATCTCCTATAAATACACATGCATTTTGTCCTCCGTTTATGTTTTCCACATATCTTTATAAAGTTCCACCTTTGTCACAGGTATTACTATTGCCACATAATCCTCTTGATTTTTGTTCATAAATTAGAATTAGAATGAACTTTAGAAAAAGTTTGAATTATTAATTATGTGTGGTTTTCAATAACATTAAATATGGCTACAAAATGTAAGGCTCCAAGTTCTAGCTACAGAATGCAAGGTTCCAAGTTCATACGGAGATGTGTATCGATGCAAGGCATATAAAGAGGATATTTTAAGAAGATATATTTCTAGCACAACAACCACGTTCTATTTTTTGCATATACATATCAGCACCTACATAGTACGACATGCTTTGAATGGGTAGCTTACATATAGACAAGTGGCAGGGCTTATGGTTATCAACATGGATGCTACATAACCATGAGCAATAAATAAGATGCTCAACATCTTTACTTCATCGCATGTGATAAATCTAAAACAGGAACATGCATAACAGTTTACTCAATGCATCTAAGAAGTGAACAACCAGTGGATATGTGGATGGATTAGGCACCAGTTTGTTTTAACAATTTTTCCTAGAATCTAGGGGATTGGCGCTCTGCACAGAGCTATTTTTAGCCAAGAATTTTTGTATATATATGTGTGTTCGGTTGAACAAAGACGATTAGTATGTGATACATATCAGACATTAAGCCGAGTGTATACTATCTTGAATTTCCATATATATATATATATATATATATATATATATATATATATTTCTGTTGTACGTGATCATTTCCTGTTGGTAATTAGTGAAGTGTAAATACGGGAGTACCGTGAGAAAGGGCCCACTCATAGGTACAGTCTGTATTATTTCCTTGTTGGTTATATCTTTTGTTGTTGATTAAACTCATGCATGATAGTTAGATATATATGTTGATCAGATTACTAGTTTCTGAAATTTATTTTATAGTTTGCTGAGTAATGGTTATATGCTGCATAATGGCCTTGGACATTTGCTGAAAAATGACAGTTAAAGATTATTAGAGTGAATAGATTTTAGCCAGCATCTAAAATCAGATCTATTGTTACCCTAATACCTTATGGTTAAACTATAGGTATGTGTAGATAAATCTGGGTACGTATAACAAATCCTAGGTGAAAGAATCCACCATGATAATAAGCTTTGGCATCATCCACAGAGCTGAGGATAGGGATCATTAAGTAAACTATCTGTGTTGTTGCAGCATCGTAATTTTTGAGTTTTATAAACCTTAGCATTTCTTTTTATACATATACATAGTTGCTACAAAATCATAGTGCTCATAAATCCCAGTTAAGTGAATATTCAAAGATTAAGTTCATGACATTTCAAAGAGATTAGTTTTCAGAGATACCGCCATAAGACTGAAAGGATCAGGGTTTTGTGACTCATTTCTTTCGTAATCTTAGTTATAGTACGCTAGTTCTCTTTTATGTGTAAGTTGCACAGAGTGCCTTGCAAGCACATAATGAGCCTCAGGTTGACAAATGAATGAAGAGCGTAATCTAATATTAAACAATTAAGAGTTATATTTTTACCTCGTCATAGATCTTGTTTTATTATTTTTTTATGGGTCCCTCTTGTTTCTTGCTGAGAAGTTTTTTACTGCTTTCTCGGGGATCCCTGGGCGAAGCATCTCGAGGTTTTATTTTTAGGCTTTTATCTTTTGCTAGATGCTTTTACCTTCTGGGCCTTTAACCCCTTCTTCCCACAAGGCAAGGTGAAACCCTTAAATGATTGGCCAAGCCAATGCCCGGACCAATGTAATGGGATGGATGAGCAGGATGTAAGATGGAAAGTGGTAAGTATGATGTGAGCGGACAATGACTCTTCAGAAATCCCCCCAGTGGCAACTCAAAAACCTATGGGCACAAGCTTGCTAGGGAATCTTGTCATTCCCCCCAGACATGGTCAAGTGGATAAGTATAAGATCCAAGCATTCATTAGAAACAAAAAGAACTAAATGCACATATTCAAAGGTTTTGAAGATCAGAGTGACACATACCATGATACCTAGACTCATTACCTCATGGAGCAAGATCCATCTTTGCCACAGGACCAAGCCGATGTGATGGATGTTGTTGTTGCTGACAAAGTTGAGGCATTGAAAGGAAGAAAAGATGTGCCCTCTCAATTCGATTTGGTTCTCGGTACTCCCATGTGTAGGACCTGTGGGCCCCGAGACATAATCTCCTTAATTATCCCTAAAGTGGGGGATAACATTGGCTCCAACTCGGGGACATGTACTCACCATAGAGCGCATGAGAACCTCAACATCTTTGGCATAAACTGTAACCTGCTTGATCTCAATAGAAGCTATTGGTAATCATTTGGGGTGGTGATATCACCCCAAGCTCAGATATATAAAAATGAAAACAAGCATATGTACAAGTGTGAAAGCAAACTACTCTAGCATGCAATGCAAATGGTATATGCAATGAATGAAAATGCCTACCTACTTACCTACACTTACCTGTTGGCTGGATGTTAGGTTTAGTCAAAAGACCAATGAAACCAATCTAGCAATGTCCCACAACATTTGCCTTTGTGCTTCATCATAAACCAAAACAGTGATAAGTTAAGCACAACAATAAAATGGGTTAGAGAATATGTCGTATCGTCAAAAATAATAAAGTCTAACTCATGGAGGTGGGTGGGAGAGATTAAATCACGCCAAGTCATTCTTTGAGGAAAGTGCTCAATCCACTCCAAGAAGGGATTGTGAAAATTCAAAGGTTCAGAAAATCGACTCAAAAGGTCTGTAAGCTGGCTACCTAGGACGTTTTGATAATCTGAAGCCCTGGAAGGGATTGACAAGGGTCTATTAGATGACTACCAAACTCCTAAGGGAAAGTTGAAACACTGAGATGACAGACTTATTCTTGAAGTATTCAACCATCCCTTGGACTTTAGGGTTTGACCTAGAGGAAGCTCAATATCAAAGACATATTTCCCAACTACACCTCTAGAGACACAACAAAGTTAAGTAATCGGAGTTGGTTGGGGAAAGTCGTCACAAGGATCCTTCTTCAAGCACACAATGTCCTTACTCCTTTCAAAACCTGAGCACAATGATGGTTGATAATCATCTTCATGGGAAGAATCCAAGTGCTCAGAGGAATACTCATCAAAACCCTCAAGGTAAGACTGAAAATCATCAGGAAAACATGGTACTAGGTCATCCTTGGGTGTTTGAAAAGTATGGGTAAATATATCATCTCCTTGTTTCCACTAGTCAAAATCAAAAGTACCTGTAGTGATAACTGCAAAGGCAACACTTGGAGATGATTCTCAATGTCGTAAATGGGGTCTATATCATAACCAACTACATCCCATTTATGTCTTCCAACATGTATGAACTCATCAATATCAACTATGTCACTATCTATGTCATAACATGAAGGACTCAAAATATTCAAGGGCTCATCCATCTCCTCCTCATTTCCCAAATCATAAAGTAGAGAATCATCAAAATGTTGGAGAGGAGGGTAACTTACTATTTCTTCTTGTACATGAGCTTTGAGGAATTGGGTGTCTCCTACATGCATCATTGTTTCATCCTCATAAATTGCCCCTCCATCTTCAATTGTACAACAAGGAATATCTACTTCATTCGAGGATTCCATTTCTCCTTCACTTTTTGAATCATGGAACAAGGTGTCATCGGAATCCTGGAAAGGAAACCAACTAACCTCATCGTCTTCTTGTTGTATAGGGGGAAGAGGCTCGTGGACGACTTCATCAGAGGGAGGGGCACAGGTTGATACTTCATCATTTTACTTATGTCCCATCTCCCCAACTGTGTCTTCAGCAGTCCTATGTTGATTCATGGTTTGTTCCCCTTCTTCTTGGAAATCAACAATAATGTTCTCAAGGGCAACCAAACTTTCCATACTAAGAGTACCTAAGGTAAGGAGGTATCTTTTCTCGGATAAGGAGATGTTTTTCTAGATCCTTGCAACCATGTTGTGAGCTTCATTGAGCATCCCTAGGCTCCTCTTATTGAGGGGAAAGCCCAAATGTACCAAAATTGCATGGGTATAGAGATGGACAAGGTACTCTTCAGGATGATGGCTTTCAGGAATTTGATACAGTATGTCCTCAAACCTATCGTGGAAGTCTTTAACAGATTCATCCTCAGTTTGCTTTATATGCTTGAGTCTTTTTAATAGTACTAGGATGTCTTCCAACTGAATACCCCATCTTCAAATTGTTCCATAGTTTTGATGCTGGCATCGGGGAGGTTGTCATACCATTCCCTAGCGTTGTAATAAAGACTGGCAGATAAACGTTTCATGACCAAGTCTTCAACATCATAAGCGATAGGGTGGGATAGAAATAAATCCAAGAAGTTTCTCATGTGATAGTCAACTCTCTCCCTATCACCACCAGTAAATCTAGGAAGCAAATTTTTGTTTTCAAGGGGCATTTGTTGAGGGTATCCCAAGATCTTACTCATGTCTAAAGGCTTGTAGTTTCTCGGATCCCATTGAGAAGTCATAGTTGGCTTCGTCATAGGCACCCACTTGTCGCAGATAATGAGGACAAAAATCCTCTCAGGCACCAACTTATTACAAAATGATGAGGAATCCAATCCTCTTAGGCACCAACATGATAAAAATGATGATGAATCCAATCCTTAGTGAGTTACAACTCATCCTAGCACCACCCTTCCACCCCAATTTCAAAAAAAATAAACCTTTCAATGCAAACTTGTGAATTTGTATTTTTGTTCCTGTGAACAATTGCAGTTTTATTCTTCCCTTCACTTCTAGGCACTACACAATAAGAGTGTATCCATACTTATAACATTTTGCTCAAGTCCACCTTCTTGTATGTGGACGTG
>SNQJ01S0068625.1:7889-24119 GCA_010110895.2 Picea sitchensis | reverse complement strand
ACTTTGATCATATCAAAGTCTCGTTAGTTATAATTTGTCTACATAAAGTATGGCAGTTATATTGTGGACAACCTTTGACCAAATTAAGATCTTGTCAATTACAATTTTGTCTAAATAAAGCATGTGGACACATGACGGTTAAATTGTGCACAAAATTTTGTTATTGAACATTTTTTGACTAAATCAAATGGACAAAATCAAACGGATAAATTTTCATCATAGTCCATAACGTCGCAGTCCATTCCGTCGTAGTCCATTCCGCGCAATTCATACTACTCCATTCCATGTTGCTCAGTTCCATACTATTCAGTTTCATATTGCTAACTTCCATACTGCTCAGCTCCATACTGCTAACTTCCATATTGCTCAGTTCCATATTGATCACTGTCGCGCGATCACACAATCGCATTGTCACACCGTCGCGCTTTCACACTGTCACTCTGTCCACTATCACACTTTTGCACTGTCGCACTATCCATTGTCACACCGTCGCATTATCCATTGTCACACAGTCGCATTTTCAAATTGTTGCACTGTCGCACTATCCATTGTCACACTATTGCACTATCCACTGTCACACTATCGCACTATCCACTGTCACATGATCACATTGTCACACTATCACATTGTCGCACTATCCATTGTCACACTATCACATTGTCCATTGTCACAATGTTGCACTATCACACTTTATTCCTTCGTTGACATCAATGACAACATATGCTTAACAAAATTTGCCTTTATCCTTGATGGCAAATCTATTGTTGACTTTCTCCCCCTGTTAATGTGTTCCTTTGGCATTTACTCCCCCTTTTTGTATGCTCCTCTTTGTCGCAATTCTATTTTCTCTCCCTTTGACATCAATCACAAAGGGAACTTCCCTATTGACTGCGCACATCCTGAGAGTGTACCCCCTGAGGCTGGGTATCCTCAAACATGTTGTGACGATTTATACATTTAAATGCAGAGTGGGAAGGGCTCCAAACTTCTCTCTGAAATATTCAAAAGAGTCCCTATGTAATGTCTTGGTATATATATGCAATCTGCTCTTTGGAAGGAACATGTTCTAATTTAACCACCCGATCTTGAACCCATTCTCTAAGAAAGTGATACTTGATGGGGATATACTTAGTTTTAGAGTGTTTAACATGATTTTTGAAGAGATTGGTAGCACTTGTGTTGTCGCACATGATAGAAACATGTTGATCAAAGGGAACTTGAATATCCTTAAGATTGGTCTTTATCCATAATACTTGTGTACAACAGGATGTTGCAACTATATAATCTGCTTTAGCTGCAGAGAGGGAAATATAAGTCTAGTTCTTGCTGAGCCAAGATATTAAACAACTGCGAAGGAAAAATGCACCTCCACTAGTGATTTTTCTATCATCAATACTTCCTACCCAATCTGCATCTGTATAATCTATGAGAACAAGGTTTTTGGTTTTTGGATACCATAGTCCATAATCACTAGTGCCTATCAAATACCTAGATATTCTTTTGACTGCAAGAGCATGAGTTTCCTTGGGATTTGACTGAAACCTACCTACCAAACCAACAACTTGCATAATGTCAGGTCTTGAAGTTGTGAGATAAAGTAGATTGCCTATTATGGATCTATACGTGGTTTGATCTACCTTTGAAGCATCGTCATCCTTGCTAAGTTTGCAACTGGTAGTCATAAGACTTTTCACTGGTGCGCAATTTTCCATTCCAAACTTCTTCAAAATTTCCTTGAGATATTTACTTTGGGAAATAAAAATTCTTTTTTTGGATTGAAGAATTTGTAAGACAAGAAAGAAATAGAGTTCTCCTAACATGGACATCTCAAACTCTTGTTGCATTACAATTGCGAACTTCTTACTCATCAACTCAATATTACTACCAAAAATAATATCATCTACATATACCACAATAATTAACAAATCATTACCTTCAACCTTGATGTATAAATTAGTATCAGTAGCTCCTTTTTTGAAACCTTGTTGGGGCAAATACCCGTCTAATCTATAATACCAAGCTCTTGGAGCTTGGTTTAGCCCATACAAAGCTTTCTTTAATAGGCAGACATAATCCTTTTTGTCAGTTAGCAAAACACCTTCTAGTTACTCCACATAAACTTCTTCCTCAAGGTCTCCATTTAAAAATGTTGATTTGACATTGATCTAGGTGGATATTGGTGGCCACCCACTTATTCCAACTAGCTCAAAAGAATCTTATGACAATTTACTATTTTTAGCATTTTTTCGGTTCCTAAACTTTCAAGGCCATTTTGAGGGCCTAAATCAAGTTTTTTTGGGGATCGAGCACCTCAATGATAGACAACGGATCTAATTGATCCCCCAAAATTAATCTCCTCAACGATATCTTTACAACAAGCTATCACACACCCCAAACAAAGATCATATGCCAAAGTTACGCCTCCGGGAAGTTGATACACCAAACTACCCAAAACAAGGTCTAGAAAACTGTTGGATTTTCATCTTCTGAGGTTAGGGTTTTGGATTTTCTTTATGTGAAAAGGGCCTTTAGAGCCTCATTGTAATCATCTTCTTGCGAATGAGCATAACCATCACATCTCTTCTTAGAGATAAGCTGCCACCATTCTAGTGATTTCATTCAATCTGCATTTTATAGTTCTGTACATTTCTCTCATTAATAGAAATTGTGTATTACTGTATCTTTGTGTTTATTGGTATATCTCTAATATATCTTTACTCTCATTTTGTGCCAAAAATAATCCAGATCAGACGTCCATCCGATAAATTTTGAATTTTTGGTGGCTTGCAAAAGCCAAAAACATACTCAAATGGCTTCAATTCTTGCAACATGGGAGAAAGCTTCTTCAAAGTCCACTCCTTCAACTTGAGCATACCCTTTGCATACCAATCTGGCCTTGTTTCTAACTATCTGTCCATCTTCATTCAACTTGTTTTGTATACCCATTTAGTCCCAATTACATTCTTGTCTTTTGGTCTTGGAACAAGATTCCATGTCTGATTTTTCTCTGTTTGAATTTTGGTCTAGTTCTTCATTCACGGCTTTGATCTAATGGTCATCCTGACTTGCTTGAAATTTTTTTGGGGGTTCAATCATGGAAAACAATGCAATTTTTTCTTTTATAAGTGCAAAGTTTTGAAACCTTGCTGGTGCAAACACCTGTCTAATATGTAATACCAAGCTCTTGGAGCCTGTTTTATCCCATGCAAATCTTTCTTTAATCGATAAACATAATCCTTTTTATCAGTTAGAAAAAGTCTCGTTGGTTGCTCCACATAAACTTCTTCCTCAAGATCACCATTTAAAAACGTTGATTTGACGTCCATATAGTAAACTTTGAAATTTATGTAGCAGGCAAAAGCCAAAAACATCCTGATGGTTTCAATTATTGCAACAGAGGAAAAAGTTTCTTCAAATTCCACTCCTTCAACTTGAGCATACCCTTTGCATACCAATCTAGCCTTGTTTCTAACTATCTGTCCATATTCATTCAACTTGTTTCTGTATACCCATTTAGTTCCAATTACATTCTTGTCTTTTGGTCTTGGAACAAGATCCCATGTTTGATTTTTCTCTATTTGGTCTAGTTCTTCATTCATGGCTTTGATCCAATGGTCATCCTAGCTTGCTTGCAAAAAATTTTGGGGTTCAATCATGGACAACAATGCAAAGTTTTCTTCTAGTTTGTACACTTGTCTCCTTATTTCCAAGAATTTGACTTTCTGTATGATGTTTTTTAACATACCTTGATGGAGTCTTTGGTTGTGATGTTTCCATTCTTTCCCATTCTTTTGAATCCTCTACTCCTTGTTTCCCATTTATGTTGTCATTTTGTGGTTCATTGTTCATTGGTTCTTCATCTGAGTCAACATGATACTAGAGTCTCACTGACTGAAATAGTCCTTCATTTACCTTTACATATATACTCTCAACTATCTTGTGGAGACTTTTGTTGTAGCATTTGTATCGTTTACTTCTGGAGGATTATCCCAACATGATACCTTCATCTTCTCTAGAATCAAACCTTCCTAAGTTATCTTCATTTCTTTTAATGTAGCATATACTTCCAAAGATTTTGAAGTTCTTTATAGATGTTGGTCTTCCATGCCACAACTCATAGGGTGTTTTATCACTGTTTACTCTTATGTGCGCTTAGTTGAGGATGTTGATAGTGGTTTGAACAACTTCTCCTCAAAAGGTTTTGGGTACTTCTGATTCACTAAGCATGGCTCTGACCATTTCTTGAACTGTTTTGTTCATCCTTTCCACTACTCCATTTTGCTGAGGGGTTCTGGCAATAGAAAATTGTCTCTTGATCCCATGTTTTTCACAGAAACTATTGAATTCACCAGATGTGAATTTTCCTCCTCTGTCTGACCTTAGGCATTTGATTTTTAAGTCCATTTCATTTTCTACTTGCACCTTGAAGATTTTAATTTTTTCAAAAGCTTCAATTTATTCCACAACAATCCTACCAAATCCATCCTGGTATAGTCGTCAATTAACAAAATGAAATATATTTCACCTCTAGGGGATTGTGTACTAGTAGGGCCACAGAGATCTGTGTGAATCAACTCAAGAGGTCGAGTGGTGGAGTGTTCTCTTGTCTTGAATTGAACTCTTGATTGTTTTCCAAACTAACATGACTTCCATATAGTATTCTCATGTTTGGATATTTTAGGAATATATCTTACACCATATTTTCTTCCGTGCTTAACAAGTTGATCAAAACTGAGATGACCTAGCCTTTTGTGCCAAATCCAACTTTCATTAGTTTTACCAATGAAACATTTTTCTTTGCCTTCTTCTAAAACATACACATTCTCTGAAGTTCTGACTTCCTTTACAACAATCTTCCATGTATTTTCATCCATTACCTTACAACCTCTTGAATGAAAAAGAACATCATGTCCTTGGTCACACATTTTACTTACACTCAATAAGTTATGTCTTAGACCATCAACATACAACACATTGTGTGCTTTGGTCTTTCCCTTTTTATCTTCATCTAAAACAACTCTTCATTTTCCTCTAATTCTAGATGGAGCATTGTTTCCAAAAGTGGCATTACCACCTTGTTCTTCAATTAAGAATTCAAACTTACTTTTATCTCCTGTCATGCACTTGGAGCAGCCACTGTCAATGTACCATTTATTTTCTTGATTGTTGGTATATAGAGCTAGTCAACAATTTTCTTCATTTTTATTTTTCTTCCTTCAAACCTTGGTAAAGTCTTATTTTCTATATTGCTTAAAGATATGCAACAACTTGCTTCTGCATTCACTTTCTTTGTGTCCAAAATTATTGCATATGTGGCATTCAATATCATTCAAGAATTCAAACTTACTATTATCTCATGTCATGCGCTTGGAGCAGCCACTGTCAATGTACCATTTGTTTTCTTAATTGTTGGTATATAGAGCTAGTCCACAATTTTCTTCATTTTTATTTTTCTTCCTTCAAACCTTGGTAAAGTCTTATTTTCTATCTTTCTTAAAGAGATGCAACAACTTGCTTCTTCATTCACTTTCTTTGTGTCCAAAATTATTGCATATGTGGCATTCAACGTCATTAAGTAAAGGAGAGAGAATTTTGAACCAAAACCTTTTGAGATTTGTTTAATCTTGTTCTTACATTTTTGTTGTATCTAAAAAGTATATAACTTACAACTTTATGTCCAAAATTTCCACAAGAGAAACAATATCCATAAAAGAAATTTGTATTCCTTGGAATAAAAAACTTACTTGTGGAAATCGATATTTGTTTGCCAACTTGATAATATTTAGATTCACGTTGCTTCCTTACTTCAAAATAGGAATGATTCAGTTAAAACTACCTCTTCTTTTATTATTTTGCATTGTTCGACTGACTGTTGTTTCCTTTGAGAGCATTTGCATAACTTGTATCTTTTCCACTGGTTGACTTGTTGGTGCTTGATTCACCTTCGACAATTTTTACACTTTATTTATATTCCATCCTTGTCTCGTCATATGGTTACCTTTGATTGCTCAAGATGTTATCCATAGTTTCAGATCCATTTACGAATTTTATTTGAGTCTTGGATTTCTCTAAATCTTTTCCTAAGACAACTATTTCAGCTTCTAGTTTGTCGCAGATATTCTCCTTTTCTTTTCTTTGATTTATCAATACTTCTTTTCTTTTGGATTCTTCCAGATGGATTTTTAAGATGAATATTTCTTCACTAACCTCATTGTCTTTTTCTTTGTAGACCTCCAGTTGTCCTTTTCTTAGTCTATTCTTTTTCTCAAGTCGAGAAATTTCCTCCAGAGCACTAATGAGTTCTACTTCGATGTCTACTACACCTTCACACTCTTCTATGTCTGTTTGATCATATTTTTGTTGCTCCAAATCCATGAGAAGTTTTTCATCCTGAATTATATCAGGCTCATCTTCTTCTTCTTCAGAGTTGTTGATATCCTCCTTTGAATAAAAACTATTTCTTTTAAAAGACTTTTTTAAATCACTAGGTTTATCCTTGCCTTTTCTTTCCTTTTCATTGATGTTATTTCTTTTCACATGACACTTAGAAATAAAATGACCAACTTTACCACAATGAAAACATTTAAATAGTAACATACCTTTATATTTCTTGTAGACTCTCTTCAGTTTTCTGACAAAGTTAGCTTTTTCTTCATCTTAGAAGTGTTATGATGAATCATGGTATTGAGATGTTGATTATTTGATTGATGCTTTGAAAATTGCATCCTTTAGATATCGTTGATCCTTTTTAGTCCTCATTTCATAGGTAGTCAATATTCCATGTAGCCTATCCATAGTCAGTTTATCTAGTTCATGCATTTCTTCTATAGCAGAGACTTTTGAATCAAATCTTGATGGAAGAAATCTTAAAACTTTTTGAACTACCACAATTTTTTCAATCGTTTCACTCAACCCTTTCATAGTGTTTACAGTTTCATATACTCTGAGAAAGAAACCTGTAACATTCTCATCTTCCCTCATCCTTAGACTTTCAAATTACATTCTGACGGCTTTAAGTTTGGCCAATTTTAGTTTCTCAACACCTTCATAATTGTTTACCACTTTGTCCCATATTTCCTTTGTGAATTCCAGTTGCATCACTTCAAAAAACTATGTTTCTGCAAGTCCACTTTGGATGGCATTCATAGATCTAGCATTGTTGTAGTAACATTTCTTACCAACTTCATCAGTTGGAAGAGTTGTTGGAATTTTATAACCATCTCTACTACGATCTACCATATTTCCATACCAAGAGACATCAAGTAGGTATTCATTCTGATTTTCCAAAGGAAAAAATTGTTCCATTGAATAAAGAAGGTCTAGTTGAAGAAAGAAAAGCATCTTGACTCGCCATATTCTCTGTGTGATCTTCCTTCCAACTATTAATTGTTAATGAAGGAACTTGGCTCTGAAACCAATTGTTGAAACTCACAACAACACTGAGAAGAGGCCGGGTGGGGGGCATGGGGGAATCAATATTGTATTAAATTTCAATATTTTTCTTTTCTTCCAACCATTTAAGTTATTAGTAGTGCGCACTTAATGATAAGAACAAGTATAAAGCAAAACATCGCGTGCAATTAGTGACAAACATAAATTAAACCAACACACTTAATGACAAGCATAAATGAAATACATCACAGAGAACATAGTACACCAGAATTTTATGTGGAAACCCAATGCGGGAGAAAACCACAAATCTTATTTCTTTATGTTATTCTGCAAGCACCAACTTACACTTCAACTCAACATGAACCCACATGTCATAGATAATGAGGACACCAATCCTCTCAGGCACCAACCTGTTACAAAATGATGAGGAATCCAATCCTCTCAGGCACCAACCTGATACAAATGATGAGGACTTCAATCCTCAGTGAGCTACAACTCACCCTAGCACCACCTTCCACCCTAATTTCAGAAAAAAAATAAACCTTTCAATGTAGACTCGCGAATTTGTATTTTTGTTCCTATGAACAGTTGCAATTTTATTCTTCCCTTCACTTCCACGCACTACACAATCAAAGCGTATCCATACTTATAACATTTTGTCTGAGTCCACCTTCTTGTATGTGGATGTGTGACGGTTACAACGTGGACAAAATTTGATCATATTAAAGTCGTGTTAGTTATAATTTGTCTAAATAAAGTATGGTGGTTATAATGTGGACAACCTTTGGCCAAATCAAGATCTTGTCAATTACAATTTGTATGTGGACATATGACAGTTACATTGTGGAAAAAATTATGTTATTGAACATTCTTTGAATCAATATTGTATTAAATTTTAGTATTTATATTTTCTTCCAACCATTTAAGTTATTAGTAGTGTGCACTTAATGATAAGAACAAGTATAAAGCAAAACATCGCGCGCACTTAATGACAAACATAAATTAAACCAACACACTTAACGACAAGCATAAATGAAATACATCGCAGTGAACATAGTACACCAGAATTTTATGTGGAGACCCAATGCAGGAGAAAACCACAAATCTTATTTCTTTATGTTATTCTACAAGCACCAACTTACACTTCAACTCAACACACACCCACATGTCACAGATAATGAGGACACCAATCCTCTCAGGCACCAACCTGTTACAAAATGATGAGGACTCCAATCCTCTCAGGCACCAACATGATACAAATGATGAGGACTTCAATCCTCAGTGAGCTACAACTCACCCTAGCACCACCTTCCACCATAATTTCAAAAAAAAAAAAACCTTTCAATGTAGACTTGCGAATTTGTATTGTTGTTCCTATGAACAGTTGCAGTTTTATTCTTCCCTTCACTTCCAGGCACTACACAATCAGAGCGTATCCATACTTATAAAATTTTGTCTGAGTCCACCTTCTTGTATGTGGACGTGTGATGGTTACAATGTGGACAAACTTTGATCGTATTAAAGTTCTGTTAATTATAATTTGTCTAAATAAAGTATGGTGGTTATAACGTGGACAACCTTTGGCCAAATCAAGATCTTGTCAATTACAATTTGTCTAAGTAAATCATGTGGACATATGACGGTTACATTGTGGAAAACAATATGTTATTGAACATTCTTTGAATCAATATTGTATTAAATTTCAATATTTTTTTTTTCTTCCAACCATTTAAGTTATTAGTAGTGTGCACTTAATGATAAGAACACGTATAAAAAAAAAGATCATGTGCACTTAATGACAAAGATAAAGTAAACCAACAAACTTAATGACAAGCATAAATGAAATACATCACAGTGAACATAGTACACCAGAATTTTATGTGGAAACCCAATGCGGGAGAAAACCACAAATCTTATTTCTTTATGTCATTCTGCAAGCACCAACTTACAGTTCAACTCAACACGCACCCACATGTCACAGATAATGAGAACACCAATCCTCTCAGGCACTAACCTGATACAAATGATGAAGAATTCAATCCTCACTGAGCTACAACTCACCCTAGCACCACCTTCCACCCTAATTTCAGAAAAAAAAATAAACCTTTCAATGCAGACTTGCAAATTTGTATTTATGTTCCTATGAACAGTTGCAGTTTTATTCTTCCCTTCACTTCCGCGCACTACACAATCAGAGTGTATCCATACTTATAACATTTTGTCTGAGTCCACCTTCTTGTATGTGGATGTGTGACGGTTACAACGTGGACAAACTTTGATCATATTAAAGTCATGTTAGTTATAATTTGTCTAAATAAAGTATGGTGGTTATAATGTGGACAACCTTTGGCCAAATCAAGATATTGTCAGTCACAATTTGTCTAAATAAATCATGTGGAAATATGACGGTTACATTGTGGAGGCTCTACCCCAAAGTCCTTAGGTTTTTTTTTTTACTTTTTTTGTCTAAGAGATTGGTGTCATTCACTTCTTTTTACCTCTCATTAAGTTTGCAAATTATTTAAGTTACGAAATTGTATGACTGACTTGGGTTAACAAGATCCCTCGATCCAACCTGCCTTCCAGTAGTCTAATCTTCATCTCGTAAGATTTCATACTTCTGATTAACTTGATTGTTTTTTAAGTTTTCGTTAACTTGAATTTGCAAAGTTTTCTTTGTTTTAAGTTTCTTTGTTGCCTTCTTTAGAACAATTTGCTCTTTTGAATGCTTGAAACTCCATTGTTTAATGCAATCCATACTTAATCTTTTATTTTCATTGCTCTTTTTTTAGGATTTCAGAGAGATTGTCTTCTTTCTCTTTTACATTATTTGGGTTCTTGTTTGAAGCATTCTTTGAGTACTTGTCAACATTTTGAGTGCACATTTTGTTTGATCTGTTTTCTTCATATTCCTTTGTATCTAAATTGGATTCTTTCATTGAAAGTAAGGAAATAGAAAGAAAATGCATTTGATTTGAGTTCATTGCATTTATCATCAAAGAAACCAAAATTTTGGATTCTAGCTTTTGGGTGGTGCATTTTTGAGCTCACATTTTAAAGAAAACAATTGCATGGTTTTTGGCATTTTTGAGCTTTCATTAAAAGAGTAATTTTGGCATTGAATCGTGTATCGTGCAATTTATTTGACTCATATATTGGGACCCTATTGCATTCAAAGAGTAATTTTTGTTTCTTTCTTTGAAAAGTTGTAATTGTTTCTTTTCTTGAAACCTCTTGCTCATTTCTATAGATAACCTTCATCTAACGAAAATATTACATTGCATTCATATTTTCTTTGAAGTCTTCTTGGAGTCAATTGTCACACATCATCGTTAAGTTGCATCCGCAATATGTTTTGAGTAACAAAGAGACATAAAAGGAAAAAATACTTAATCTAAAAACAACTAGACCTTTTCTTTATTAAAAAACGATCACAATAATAAGATTTTAGGGCCTTGGTTGTAGGGTGGAGAGTAAATTATCTAAGACCAATTAAAAAATATTGTATAATACTAGAGAGTGTTGAAATACAAGTAGTAACAACTGATTTTTTGGGGGAGAGCTCCTCTTACACGAGATTTAAGCAGGAGGTCAAGCAAAGTGACGATTTGAGATCTCCCCACTTTCGTTTTCCTAGTGGGACTACAACAAGTTTGGAGCTTTGAAGAGTGGAAGGTCCCGTGGGTAACATAAGGTCATGGATTTGTGTCAACCATTCCTAGTTCCATTTTCTTAGTCTTGACTATTGACTGGTTACTCGCCTGATCGTCCATTATGAAATTGGTGATCATAGTTGTTTTTCATAGGATTATACATGGGTGACTGCAAAGGGGGTTCCTTCTTCAGAAGGTTCCTTGTGGTACCTGAGGAATATGTTGCATCACACTTTCAGTACCCCTAGAGGGTATCCCCATGAAGTGAGGGTTAATTGCACCGAGAATGGTTGTTACGTGGAGTTCGGGGTAATTGCTTCTCATATCTTCGTTGGTGACCCCATCTCCCATTTATGGAAGATCCCTACTTCCTTTGTTTGTTTTCTCTTATCTTATAGGGACTTTGATAGTGTATTCTATTTGATTTAGCAGACTCTAGTTTGATTCCATGTCTATAGCATCAATTCCTTAAACTACCAACAAAGAAACCCTTTTTCCGAGGAACCTTTTGTTTTTCCTTTCTTTTGGAAACGTTGGTCCTCCTTATATTGCCACATTGAGTCTTCCTGAATTCACTAATGGGTTACCAATATGGTTATTTTACACTCTGGTGATTCCAAATGATCCTAGTGATTTGTATTCAATCCCTCCCTCCACCCCAATACCATCAACCGTATGTCGACCCTTTTCCTTCTTCACCCGTCGGGTCTTCTTCCCTTTCTTTGTCCTCGCCTGGTGAAAGTCTTAATGATAGTAACCGGGAGGATAGGAAGATGAATAAAAATAAGCAAGGGTATAAGCTTCCAACCACTATAGGTCATGTTGGAGGTGATCAATTAGATCTTGTTAATCATACTGACAGTGTTGATGATATTGACAAGCCTACCAAGACAACTCGCAAACCTAGAATCCATTGCAAGATTTGTAAGGGTGACAAACTTCGAAATATTTCCTTGGTATTCCCAATATCTTAGAAGTGTGGTCTATGTTTTCACAACAACCCATGTCTCCAGCTGTCGCAATTCATACTAGTGACAATCCATCAACTAGTGATAGTAAGGTTGGAAGTAGGAAAGGTAGCATTAAATTTCTCTGTAGGTTATGTGAAGGAAGTCATCAAAATTGCCTTTTCCCTCGTGTGGATGAGGATTCACATTTGTTGGAAAAAATTATGGATGTCCAACAACAACTTCCAACAAATTATCGTAAACTCTCTCTGAACCCACCATTGGTTGATGAACTGGTCAATCTAGTTCCATCATCGATCAATCTGGTTGATCAAGTGATCAATTCAGTTCCATCACCGGTCAATCCCACTCTTTCCTTGAAGAGTGACGTAGACACTGATAATGTATTTCTTCTTACTATAGATTCTTTTGGAGAAGAGGGCACTTCACCCATTTGGAACCCCCTTTAAGCAATGGGGTAATTGCCATTGATTCGAATAGCCTGAAAACACCTTGTCTTCCTTCATACATACCTTTCAAAATCATTGTGAAGGTTTGAAATAGGGTAACGATAAATGAAACTATAATAAATGAAGGTGCTTTTGTTATCGTTTTATCCTCAACTGCTTGGAAATATTTAGGTTCTACTCAGCTTGTGCCAGTGGCTCAAAATCTGTTGGATTTTAACAGAAGAGCTAGTGAATCTTTAGGGATCCTTCCTCAGTTACCTGTTACCTTAGGAGGGAAAAATTTCTATATTGATGTGATGGTAGTCCAAGGCCCCTTTGATTTTAATTTTCGCATCGGGTGATACTATGTTTATGCTATGAAAGATGTTATGTCCACACTCTTTTGAGTGATGTATTTCCGTCATAACGGAAACATAGTGACCATATACCATATTTCATTCATTGGACCTAATATGACGACCAACCATCCAACTTCCTTGAACATTCCTCACATGCAAGCTATATCCACCCCACCATAGGTTAATTATGTGGTAACATGTACCATGCGTTCAACTCTGAATGAGAAGGATCCTCTCCCTGTATTCTCACCTTCTTTAGACTTAGATCTAGTAGTTAACATGGTAAACCAATCATTAGAGACCTTAGATTTTTCTCTTCCCTCTATTGATTCGAGTAATTCCCTTACCATGTATTCCTTCCAAAGTATTGTTCTTCCGTCTGATGAAGACCTCTTGGAAGCCATGGTAGAGAGTCATGAGCATAGTTTTGTTTTAGGTTCCAATCCCATTAAAAAATGAAACCAGGATTGAGCAAAGTTCTTGCTTCTGTGTCAAGATTGTTAAAAAATGAAACAAATTGTCACGAGCATAGTTAATTGTCTCTTTCAACCTCGTTAAAAAATGAAATAGACCCCCCTCCATTTGAGTTGAGCCTTTCCTTCGATTTCATACTTGAATATTCTTTTCCCCTACCTATTAGTTCTCTTTCTTCTTCCCCATCCGGTGAACATATTCTTGTTAGTATTTATAAGTCTACATGAGTGAAGAATAAGAGTCAACGGAGGAAACAATGCTTGGGGGAAGATCTCTAGCCTCCAGACATCATGTTGGAGCTAATCTAATCCAGGTGGATATCGGTGGCCACCCACCTATTCCAACTAGCTCCTCTTGTCCGTTTTTTGTTTAGCACGTTCTTTTGTACTTCTTTGTAATCGTGGGTTATACACTTTTGGGGATGCCTTGCGCCCTACACATCCTCCAAGTAGATATTGGTGGCCTCTCGCCTAATCCAACTGGCTTATTTTGCATGTTTTCATGTCAATACATCTTGTCGTACCTCCAGGGATGTTTTGGGGCCCTAAACATTGTTGTTTTGGCTCGCCACAGTCAAAATGTAGATGAAGTTAGATTTTGACAATGGAATGTGTAGCTCTCTGAAATTGTAACAACCCCACTGTTACAGCCACGGGCAAAGCCAATTTTTTTGTTTTTGTTTTTAAAAATTAAGGGGCAATAAGGCAATGACGACAAAATTTTGACCACACCACAGACGACAAACAGAAGCACGCAACTCAGGCAACAGGAAACTATGACACCACACACAGGCACAAGGGAAACCGGGCAAAACAGGCACAGAATAACTGGAGGTAATGACTAACCATCCGACGAAAAAAAGACATGCCTACAAGCTAAGGGACCACTTCCCCTTCCCGACATAACGACGTTGACGAACAAGACTAGAACCTCAAGGCGCACAAACCAACGCATGCGCCCAAGTAAACATACGACGCTCAGCCACACTCACATGGTAGGCACCGACTCCGACCAAGCTATCATTCGTCGCTAACCCATAGGGCGCGCCATGATCCCCTCATCAGGGACCATGCCGTCCCTAGATGAGAGGCATGTCAATAACTGTGGCGCAAAACAAAAGGGACCAAGACTCAAGAAAACTCTGACGTGCTAGGAACCGAATACTGACTGGGAGACTATACCTACCCCACACAAAGGTTGACGAGACACAAGAGGACGAAGACAAGCGATGACGCTATCCCACACGACATCGCCCCCATCCCCACCTATCACCCAGTCTAACCAGTCTATGATTACATTCAATTTTAACAAGGGTTCCATTCTAACGGGGCACGTCAAGCTACAATTAGACAATAATGCGTCCGCTAAATAAACATTAATACAATTAATTTTGCAAATCTAAGTGGTCAATGCTAAAACCATAATTATGAATGCCCTCTATCCTTAATTAAAAATCAATCTAGCGAGTCTAAAATTTGCAATCCATTCCTTACTTACCCATCAAATTATAATCTTTAACACAACCTAATTGGTCCAGTCTATGTTAATCCAAATTCTCCATCCAACTAGACATTAACTTAAATAACAACATTTACAATCTTAAGTAGAATGATTCCATTAAAACAATTATGAGCAATTAATCTCAGCATGATGCTCTTGTTGTTAAGCCCCCAATATTTCAAAAATGCTCAACCTCCCCATGTTGGACGTAGCAAGTACCGATCTTCGGTGTCGTGAACCACATGTAAAAAATAACTAGATTTTTCCAACATACACTAAGATGTGTTAAGATACTAGAGTTTCCCAGCATACAATAAGATGCATTCACAAAAAACCTCAACTTTCCTACAAACATATCACTTCCCCTTGATATATATCAAATGCATACAATTAGATGATATAATTAGTTCTTTTAGCTTGTCTCCATTTTCAAGGAATGCAAAGGAATTTCCAAATATCACAAATAGTTTTACAAATAGACTTAAAAGCTCAGACTCCATGAAAATGCAAAGGAATTTCCAACTTTCACAAATAGTTTTACAAATAGACTTAAAAGCTCACACTCCATGACTGCATCTTAACTTCACCATTTACATTACAAATCAACCAAGAAAAGGTGACAACTTACCTTCCCTTGTTTTTATGTTCAATAAATTAAGAATAATTAACAAAGATAAAATGTTTTCAATATATACTATCATAAATATCATGTTGTGATTGATCTTTGTTTAAAGATGCATTGTCACAGATATATTTCTTAGAAATTAAAACAAACACTTGCCATGTGTACTTATTAATTATGGCCATCAATACCTATATATACTTATTAATTATGGCAATCAATATCTAGATGGTAGGAATCCATCGAATTGTGTGAACAAGCAACTTGCAACACTAAGTTGAGATGACATGATCTTTTGTCTTTGTATTACTCATCAAGTATCACATGCTCAATTAATAAAGACATTTGGTTGAAAAAACTTTTCGTGCCTTTTTTCTCTAATTTTTTGTGTGATTGATATAGTATGTTTGTGTGGATTTAATCGATCTCCTTCATAAAAATTGGATAGATTTGATAGAAGGTGTTGTTGTAGCCATGGATTTCCTTATTCTTGAGAAACATAATGAGAAGGATATTGAATTGATGAAGAGTGGATCAATGTAAAAGGGTATCCAAAAAAGAGCTAAGGACCATGACAACATTAATGTAGATGTCCACCCAAACATTGGCGAGGCCAATTACAATAAAAGTGATACCATTAATTTTAAGAATGATGTGAAGTTGATGCTAATTTGTATTTGCAGTGAGAAACTCCTTTTATGAGAAGGGGAACCTCAGGGGCAAATTGAAACTTGGGGTGAGCTTTGAAGAGTAATGTAACGACGAGAAGAGTTTTCATTATTTGATTAAGAGTGTGGGATAGGCTAGCGAATAGTTTCATAGTTTATTCCTGTT
>SNQJ01S0068624.1:11440-28638 GCA_010110895.2 Picea sitchensis | reverse complement strand
ATCAAGTATGATGATGAAGGTATTTGTATACTAAGGTCATTATTTGGCATTGTGACACTTTGGTCTTTGATTGCAACACTATTTCGACACTTAGCATTTTTTGGCAACACGTTGTTTTGGAATCACAAAACTGGAAGTACCTCTTTGGATCATGATGGTGAGTATTGAAGACATGTTCAATCTTATACACACTTTAATTAATATTTCACTAGGATCAAGTATTCTAATCAACAAAACTTCACTAAGTCATGGGGTTACATATATACACATCATGCACACAAATATTGATATACCTAAAACTCATAAAAAGTTGTTAAATGATGAATTGCAACTTCTTCGCCGTCAACATACTAAACCCATACTTATTCAACTTAATTCATTATTTAGATTAATAATAAGTCCAACTTATTTCATATTCATGATTATTTCATACTAGTTACATTTGTGAGCATAGGGTTTCTTTATGATGATTTATAGAAACATACAGTGGATGTTGGTAAGAAGGAACTTGATGTTGAATATGATGATGATAATAAAATTCATGAAGCTAGTAATGGCAATGCAAGTGATCATGATAAGTTGGATAAAGTACCTAACCTTGATGATAATGATGAGGAACATAATGATAAGGATGATGTTGATGTAACTGTGAATGATTATGATGATGCACTTGATGTTTCTAATTTGGATGATGTACCTGAACAATGAAAACCATTATAATCAAGTTGGCCATATTACATTGCATTGTTTTGATCTTACTTCATGTAGTTTATGTGGGAAGACAAATCGCCTTTTAGAGAGGTGTCAAAAGTGAACAAAGATTCAAAGAAAATAGATAAATTTTGAATGGTTAAGTAGTAGGTGTTGGATTTTGGAAGACAAGTTGTTGGAATGCTCGTATCGTCAAGTTCATACATAGGTACAGGCATACTTTGATTGGAGAGGTTTCTACAGCATATGGATATGAATGTTTTGATTAAGGAATTTATGATTCAAGGCATGACTGGGGCCTACTTGATGTAGTCTTTTAGTTTAATATTGAGTCTTCTGAATTCGCTCAAAGATAGAATGGTTACACTTTTCCACTTTCATGGGGCATTGTATATTGATGTTTTTGATTCACAAGTCCCAAGACTTGTACCTTTGATTTTGAGGATTTTGGTTTCTTCAAGATGACATAATGATGTTTTTACTTTGATTTTTTTCGGATAGACTGATGGATTGATTTAGGATATGATGATGGATATATTCTAGATTTGGTGATGTTGACATGGATCACTCACATATAATTTTGGATTGGTCAATTTGACCTTTATCACTTGGACATTTCTAATGATTTTAGGAGTTTGATTATATTTTGAGGGATTTTCAATATATTGGTATGGATGAATGATTTGACACATTTTGGCATTTGAAGATTCATTAACTTGTATATTTGTGACTCATATGATTGTTTGACACGTTGATTGATAGTTTGGAGCAGTACCAACAATTCACTTGGTTTAATTCTCAATGATTTTTTTGGATTATGATTCACTCATTGTTGAGTCATTACAAGTTTTCCATACACAAATATTTATAGGATATAGGATTGGGATGCTAAGCGAATTTTTTTTTTTAGCTAGATTATTGAAAAAAAAATTATGTGTTGGTATTTTAGAGAAGTTTTCTAAAAACATTTGTTTACTTGATAGTCTTTGAAGTTCAAATGGGTGGTATTTTGACCTTGTAGAGGATAGATGATTCTTCTGCACTTTTGCTTGGCACATTGGATTGTTGGTCATTTTCAATATTTGAGATGTGTTGGACTTGCATCTAATTCACTTCTCATTATGGTTTTCTCTCATTGAATTTGGGTTCACATCAATGAACACTTACAGGTTATCTGGCTCATTTGTTGCACAATGAGTTTTCCAAATGTGTTTTCTTTCCATCCACTTTTGGAAATTTTATAGGAAGATATTCATTGAAACTCGTGAGGCTTTATACCATGAGTATCAAGTTGAATACTTGGATATGTTATCATTTTTTCCACTAGTCTATGTTGCTTAGTTGATGTACTTGTATGAAATTGTGATTAAGGGGGGGGGTTGTTAGCAATTTAGCTCTAATGGTTAATGACGCAGCCGCACCCGCAGGCACGCCCGCTCACACAAGATATTCCTCTTCTCACGGCCCGAAGAACTCTTGAATAGCTCTTCTATTTCCCTGTCGGGAAAGCCTGCACCCACAGATCTCTTCGCATGATTCCCCTTTCTTTATTTATCGGGAAATCAAGACTCGCGACTTCGCGATGTCCAAGGTCGATCACTGGGCTCTTGTATCCCCGAGACCCGATGGCCAGTCAACGTTGACTTTCCCCCGTCGAAACTTTCCTTATCGTGATTTCGCTACTCACGATATCAAGCACTGTGATTTGTTGACTTCCGATACCCGACGTGACAAAACTCCGACGCACACGCGCAAGTTAACTTTTCCACCTTCCGTCACTTCTATTGGGTTTTCGGAATTCGTAGGATCGCGAATATTGATGTCAATGGATTCGAGACTTGCCTTTTCCCGATCCCCAATATGGTACGCCACCTGTCCTCCACTAACTCCTGTTGTGGACTACACAACTCTTTCGCCGGGATTTCGCGTTTCGCGATTCCAAACGGCAAGATTTCTCTATTCTCGAAAACCTCGATTCTCCGAACCCCGACTTCCTTTGGATATTCTAACACACGTCCCCACTGATGGATGGTTCAGGCTCATCGGGATATCGCGTCTAACAAATCACAGTTCTCGTTGCAACAACTTGGAGCTTCGACTTGCAAATCCCTGATACACGATATCACGTGTAGATCCGACGGTCCTTGCGACTCAGATCGACGACTCTGCCCCTCCTGAGCTTTAAAACCTTCGGACATTCTCGTCGTAACCCCCATGTGCCTCCGCGAGATCTAACGGCTCTCAGAATTTCGCGAAAATATCCTCGGATGATTTCGACTGTCTGTTCTCCCTTTCTTGATCCACTGAATAACTAAGTGTTCCCCTGTGGAACCTGTGCACTTGTGTGTAACTCGCAACACTTCTTGCAAGCCTCCCAAACATGACTTGTCTGCGCTGTCCTTCGATGAACTCAAAGGCCTATCCTTCCTGAGCTTTTCCCCACGACTCCAAGTCCTCACAAAGAACCCACTTTCTCGCACTCCTTGCGGAAAACCTTCAACCTCGTCTAAGGGTTGAAGTCTTCGACTCTACGCACACCTGCAACAGTAGGCTCTCAACAATTTCCTCAAGTTTGCAAACCTGAAGCTTCACTTGGCCTGCACACTCCTTGCAGGGCTCCTATGCCCAACTACACTTCTGGGATGAATGAGAACAAAAGTTTCTCTATCTGAACCTTCTATCGACGCACTCCTTGCAGACAATTCGACTGCACTCCTTGCAGGAATCTCTTGGCTCAAATAGAGAAGCAATTGAAACTCATTCCTTCCTTTTCTCAGACTTCAATTCACACATGAAATCACATACACAGCATATAAAAGCAAATGTATAACAAGAAATAAACATTCATGAGCACATCAACATCAAACACACAGAGAACAACACAAACCATGAATTTGAATCAGAACTCTTCTATTAATTCAAATGTTTGTACATGGGTGTTCTTACATAGCTCTTTGTTTGCTCTTGCTCTTCCTGGATTGATAATTTTACAATGTACAATGAGGGTGTCTATCTCCGTTTTTTTTCCTTCTGCTTCCTAAGCTGTCTAGTCTATGAATTAAAATCATATCTACCAGTCATTAACTATATTAAATGTCGTCTATCTACTAAAGGACGAGAGCTATCCGCTCAAGGTCCATTTACAATATACAAAGGCGCCTCTTCTTAAATGACTCATTTAAGATTTGTGCAACAGTCCAAAAGCATTTTCAAAATTTGTGTTGCTTGTCCAGTTGTCTTCCGCTTCCGCGCTGGCTCGCTTGATGAGTCGGAGATGCTCATGCATCATACTCCCTCGGTTGAAAATTTTCATGGGCTCCTGTCCATGAGCTCCTGCACGGTCTTTCCATGCTTCTGTATCTCCACTTCATTCTCCCAGCTGGCATCTTCAACTGGATGATTCTTCCACTTGACCAAATATTCATAGTATTCTTTCCTTCTGGTCTTCTTACCCACTCTCTTGTCCAGTATGAATTCCATCTGCGGCTTCTCTGCAACTGGCAATTGTTTCATCCACTGGATCACTGGCTCCTCTGTTCCAGTCTCTGCTTCTCCAGCCCTGTATGGGTATAAATCCGCGATGTTGAATATCGAAGATATTTCGATCCCATCTGGTAGCTCGATCTCATAAGCATTTTCCCCGAATTTTCTCAAGACCTTACATGGTTCGATCTTCTTCATTTTTAAATTGTTGTATGTTCCTCTCGGGAACCTTTCTTTCCTTAAGTGTGCCAGAATTAGATCACCAACTTCAAACCGAATTTGTCTTTTGCACTGATCTTCCCTACGTTTATATTCCTGGCTTGATTCCAGCAACCGCTCCTTCACCCTGCTGTGAAGTTCTTTCATCGCTTCAGCGAATTATTCTGCACTAGCACTGCTAATAGCAGTTCGTTCTGAATCCCTCAATTCAGAAACTCCTCTCGGTCGCACGCCATACACAATCTGAAATGGACTTCATCCTGTGCTCCGATTTACTGAGTCATTGTATGCAAACTCTGCATGTGGTAATATGTTGTCCCACTGGCTGTGGTGCTCTGTCACCAAGCTTCTCAGAAAGTCTCCCAGACTTCTGTTCACCACTTCCGTTTGTCCATCCGTCTGAGGATGATAAGCCGAACTAAACATCAAATTAGTTCCCAGCTTCTTCCATAAGGTCCTCCAAAAATTCCCTATGAATTTAGTGTCCCTGTCCGAAACTATGCTTTTAGGCAATCCATGAAGTCGAATGACCTCCTTGAAGAACAAATTTGTGATGTGAGTCGCATCGTTGGTTTTCTGGCATGGGATAAAATGTGCCATCTTAGAGAATCTATCCACTACCACAAAGATTGAATCAACACCTCTTTGTGTTCTTGGTAGTCCCAATATGAAATCCATACTTATCGCCTCCCACGGTCTCTCTGGTATGGGCAATGGCTGATAAAATCCTGCATTATGCTTCCTCCCCTTCGAATGCTGGCAAATTCTACATCTGTCAACGAATTTATTGACATCTGTTCGCATTCCCGGCCAAAAGTATGACTCATTCAGCTTTGCGAATGTCTTATCATGACCAAAATGTCCTGCTAATCCACCGCTGTGTTTCTCCTTCAGCAAGTTCTCCCTCATGGAGCATTTCGGAATGCATAGTTGATTGCCTCTGAACAACAATCCCTCTTGGATCATGTAGTCTATCCAAGGGCTTATATCTCTAAGAACTGGATTCCCAGCTGCTTCATATGCTTCTGCAAAATCTGTATCACTTGCGTACATGTCCTTGAGATCATCAAAACCTAAGGTCTTGACTCGGAACTCCTACAACAGCAAACACTTCCTGCTCAAAGCATCAACCACTTTGTTAGCAGTACCCGAAATATGTTTAATCACAAATGTGAAATTTTGCATATACTCTACCCATTTTACATGTCTCTAATTCAACTTCTCCTATTGAGTCACAAACTGTAATGCGTGGTTATCACTATATAAAACAAATTCTTTTGGGATCAAGTAATGCCTCCACTTCTTCAGTGCTTGTATGATAGCATAAAATTCCTTGTCATACGTGGAGTATTTCAATTTTGCCTCATTCAACTTCTCGCTGAAATATGCAATTGGTCTGTCCTCCTGACTCAAGACCGCTCCTATGGAAAACCCGCTTGCATCACATTTCACTTGAAACGTCTTCAATAAATCTGGAAATACCAACACTGCTTGTTCCGTTATCTTCCGTTTCAACAGATTGAAGCTCTTCTCAGCCTCATCAGTCCAGTGAAAAGATTTATGTCGCTTCTTCACTGTATCCATCATTGCTGTGCTGATTCCACTGAAATTCCTGATGAATTTCCGGTAGAAACTAGCCAAACCATGAAAACTTCTCACCTCAAATACATTCCTCGGTGATGGCCAATTCTTGATCACTTCTACCTTATCTGAATCCATCCTCAACTCATTTGCCGAAATAACAAATCCCAAATAAATGAGTTGTGTCTTCATAAATGAAGATTTCCTCATGTTAATCAACATCTTCTCATGCTGTAACTTCTTCATCACAATGGCCAAATTCTTCAGATGCTCAGCCTCTGATTTACTGAAAATCAGTATATCATCCAGATATATGATGACAAATTTTCCGATGAAATCCTTCAGGACTTCATTCATCAACCTCATAAAGGTACTTGGTGCATTCGTCAAACCAAACGGAATGACTAGCCATTCATATAACCCTTCGTTGGTTTTGAAGGCTATTTTCCACTCATCACCTTCTCTCATGCGAATTTGGTGATATCCGCTTTTCAAATCAATCTTTGAAAAATATTTTTCTCCACTCAAGCAATCCATCAAATCATCCATCCTCGGCAATGGAAACATGTACCTGATGGTTATCTTATTGATCACCCTTGAGTCGGTACACATCCTCCAGCCTCTGTCTTTCTTCGGACTGAATACTATTGGAACAACACACGCACTCAAGCTTTCTCTGACCAATCCTTTGTCCAACAACTCCTGGACCTGCTTCTTGATCTCTTCATTTTCTTGCGGCGTCAACCTGTACGTGGCTTTGTTCGGAAAATTGGCCCCTGGTATGAGGTCTATATGATGACTCACACTCCTCATTGGTGGCAACAAACGAGGTAATTCATCCACCACAATGTCAGCGAACTCTTTCAGTAGTTCCTGAACCTCTTCTGGTAGATCATCCACTCTTGTGCTAGTCAGAACAATTATCGTCTTTCTGACCACAAAGAATTGTGGATCTTCTTTCTTCTTCACCTCCGTAAGAAGTTCCTTCCCACTCATGAGAAATACTGTGTTGCTTACTTCCGAATTCACCTCCTTATCCTTTATCGGAAGCAACATATGGGTTCTCCCATTCTTCTCTAAAGTATATGTGTTCATTCTCCCGTCATGAATCACATTTCTGTCATATTGCCATGGTCTACCCAGCAATAAATGACATACATCCATGGGAATAACATCACACAAGATCTTATCATTATATCCTCCTATTTTGAATTCAACCAAGCATTGTTTAGTAACAGTTACCTGGTGTCCCTTCTGTAGCCATGAAACCTTGTATGGACTCGGGTGATCAGTTGTCTCCAGCTCCAGTTTTTCCACCATCTCGGTTGAAACAAGATTATCTATGCTACCACTGTCCACGATAACCTTGCATACCCTATCCTTGGTCTTGCAAGATGTTCTGAACATTCTGGTCCTTTGAACTAAACTCTCCACCTCTTTCTCGGGTGTCAAAAGAACTTTTCACATCATAAGCGATCTTCCGCCTTCAGCATCTTCGGCCTCAACATCCCACTTCTGCGCTTCAGTGATGTGAGCTTCCCCAATGTCCTTCTTTTTCTCTGGACACTCATATGACTTGTGCCCATTCTTTCCACATGTGAAACATGTGATTACTCCACCTCTTCCTCTTCCTCTACCTCTGGTACGAGGAAAAGTGTTTTTATCAGCATATCCTCCTCTCTGTTCTGTATGTTTCCCTCTCTGTTCAGTATATGGCCCTCACTGTGAGGTTCCACCTCTTTCAACTTTACCCTGAGGCTTCTTCCATTCCTCCCTGGGCTTCTGATATTTGTCCTGGGCAACTGCTTTGCCTCTGGGATGACTTCTGCCTCGACCTCTCTGACCTTGCTTTCAGCTCAGCTTCTCTTCAGCTTTCAAAGCCATCTGATAAGCATCCTCCACAGTTTGGATGGTTACCATGCTCATCTCATCCCGGATATCATACCTTAGGCCATTCATATACCTGGCAACCTTCTCATCATCGCTCTCCCGATGACCTGCCCTGATGTTCAGTCGATAGAATTCCTCCGTGTATTCTTTCACTGTCATCAGCTTCTGTCTCAGGTTCTGCATCCTCCTGAACAGAGTAATTTGATAGTCTCTTGGGATGAACTTTGCTTTCATCTTTGCGATCATCCTGTCCCAGCTCTTGATCTTCTGCTTTCCCTTGCAGCGTCTGTCTACTTATATATCGTCCCACCATAATGTTGCATGTCCTTTCAATCATGTGACAGCATGTCTGACCTTCTTATCCTCTTCAACATCTTCATAATCGAAGTAGGTGTCAAGAGCTCTAATCCAATCTAGAAGCTCTTCTGCATCCAGATTTCCCTCATAGACTAGAATGCCCATCTTCATCTTTGCACCCATCCTGGCAATAGATTTAATTAGGTGTTCATTTGCTGCATCTTCGGCTGCAACTTCCTCTTCTCGTTCAGCTTCAACTTCATCCTCTGAATCGCTAAAATCCCCCGCACTAACTGTGCGTATTTGCGTTGTCTCCATGTCTTCAAGTCTTTCCCGGAGATCATGCATTTGTCTCTCCATTTCTAGATTGGTTACCTACTTGCCTCTTCTTCGCACCTCCCTATCCTCTAGATCAGGTGACTACCTTTCTCTCCTGGGAGGCATGGTGAATTTTCCTCCTCTACTACAGAGAGCAAAGAGTCTTTCTATGCTCTGATACCAGACTTGACGCAGCCGCACCCGCAGGCACGCCCGCTCACACAGGATCTTCCTCTTCTCACGGCCTGAAGAACTCTTGAATATCTCTTCTATTTCCCTGTCGGGAAAGTCTGCACCCACAGATCTCTTCGCATGATTCCCCTTGATTTATTTATCGGGAAATCGGGACTCGCAACTTCGCGATGTCCAAGGTCGATCACTGGGCTCTCGTATCCCCGAGACCCGATGGCCAGTCAACGCTGATTTTCCCCCGTTGGAACTTTCCTTATCGCAATTTCACTACTCGCGATATCAAGCACTGTGATTTGCTGACTTCTGATACCCGACGTGACGAAACTCCGACGCACACGCGCGAGTTAACTTTTCCACCTTCCATCACTTCTATCGGGTTTTTGGAATTCGCGGGATTGCGAATCCTGATGTCAATGGATTCGGGACTTGCCTTTTCCCGATCCTCGATATGGTACACCACCTGTCCTCCACTAACTCCTGTTGTGGCCTACACAACTCTCCCGCTGGGATTTCACATTTCGCGATTCCAAATGAAAAGATTTCTCTGTTCTCGAAAACCCCGATTCTCCGAACCCCGACTTCCTTTGGATCTTCTGATGCGCATCCCCACTGATGGACGGTTCAGGCTCGTCGAGATATTGCGTCTCGCGATATCGCAGTTCTCATTGTAACAACTTGGAGCTTCGACTCGCGAATCCCCAATACACGATATCACGTGTAGATTCGACGGTCCTTGCGACTCAGATCGACGACTCTACCCCTCTTGAGCTTTAAAACCTTCAGACGTTCTCTTCGTAACCCCCCTGTGCCTCCGCGAGATCTAGCGGCTCTCAGAATTTCTCGAAAATATCCTCGAATGATTTCGACCGTCCGTTCTCCCTTTCTTGATCCACCGAATAACTAAGTGTTCCCCTGCAGAATCTGTCCACTTGCGCGTAACTCGCAACACTTCTTGCAAGCCTCCCAGGCACGACTTGTCTGCGTTGTCCTTCGACGAACTCAACGGCCTATCCTTCCTGAGCTTTTCCCCATGACTCCAAGTCCTCAGAAAGAACCCACTTGCTCGCACTCCTTGCGGAAAACCTTCAACCTCGTCTAAGGGTTGAAATCTTCGACTCTGCGCACACCTGCAACAGTAGGCTCTCAACAATTTCCTCAAGTTTGCAAACCTGAAGCTTCACTTGGCCTGCACACTCCTTGCATAGCTCATGTGCCCAACTGCACTTCTGGGACGAATGAGAACAAAAGTTTCTCTATCTGAACCTTCTATCGACGCACTCCTTGCGGACAATTCGACTGCACTCCTTGCAGGAATCTCTTGGCTCAAATAGAGAAACAATTGAAACTCATTCCTTCCTTTTCTCAGACTTCAATTCACACATGAAATCACATACACAGCATATAGAAGCAAATGTATAACAGGAAATAAACATTCATGAGCACATCAACATCAAACACACAGAGAACAACACAAACCATGAATTTGAATCAGAACTCTTCTATTAATTCAAATGTTTGTACATGGGTGTTCTTACATAGCTCTCTGTTTGCTCTTGCTCTTCCTAGATTGATAATTTTACAATGTACAATGAGGGTGTCTATCTCCATTTTTTTTCCTCCTGCTTCCTAAGCTGTCTAGTCTATGAATTAAAATCCTATCTACCAGTCATTAACTATATTAAATGTCGTCTATCTACTAAAGGACGAGAGCTATCTGCTCAAGTTCCATTTACAATATACAAAGGTGCCTCTTCTTCAATGACTCATTTAAGATTTGCGCAACAGTCCCAAAGCATTTTGAAAATTTGTGCTGCTTGTCCAGTTGTCTTTCACTTCCGCGCTGGCTCGCTTGATGAGTCGGCGATGCTCCTACATCAGTTAAGTCATAAGACCACAACATTCAAATCTTATGATATCTTAATTATCCTATGTTATGATTATTTGTGAGGATAGTTAAAGGTGTCTATTGGAGGTTTGTACTATATATATTGTACTCTCATGTGAATAACAAAATGAACATTGATTTTGGCTTTGTGCCTTATGCCTATTATTGATTTTCTTGATGTTCTTGTTCTTTATTATGTCTTTCATGCATGACATAGATTCTTATCATCATGGAGTTTGGGTTGAATACCTTGGGCTATGGTGGAATCCCCTTTTGTTGCTAATTTACTTAGTTTCTCACGTTCTGCCACTATTTGATGAGTACAATGAAGACCAGTTGCACACTTTATACAGTGCCAATTGTCTTCATAATGCATTATGTGATGTAGATCCACTTTATATTTTCTTTTGGCTATGATATATTATTTGATTTGGATCCACTATGTATTTTATTCTCATGGCCATGATTTTACATTTTATATACTTCATGGATCCAGAGCGTACTCATATGGTGACAGTGCTTGTTTTTACAACCAAGCATGGGTATGATTGCCATGGAAAATGTTTATATATGATAAGTTGATTATTTCTTGTAGGTACTTTTTAGATCCTTGGTTTGTAGGAATCCTTCTTAGCCCAATCATCATCATTTTTTTTTCATAATATATTTCAACCATTATCACCCCTTCTAAACTCATACATTAGGGGGAATCTATTATACTTATATCTAGCACCTTTGACCAAATAAAGACGAGTTGAGCCAATATGTGTTAGCTTTTCAGTGAGCTATGGCTCATGTATTCCTTTTAATTTTTTGTCAACAATTACTTGAACCATAACTACTGCAACAACCAAGATCACAAGAAGAAGATCCATGCACATGTACAAAAGAAGTATCCTGGGAAACCCTTCTCAACAAGGGGAGAAAACCCAGCCAATCCTTTGCTATATTCCTTAAGAGAAATACCTCCCACGCCATCACCAAAACTAGCACACAAGAGGGTGCTACAATTCTCATAATTTTAAACCACAACTTCTGAAATCATGAGATGGCACAATGATAAGTGTGTTTCCTCAATGGGGATTCACCTTTATTTATATAAGACTTGTCACATCAAATGGTGTGTCTATTGACACAATAGGTACGACCTCAATAAATCAAAATATAATTAATATTTTTCATATTAATTATCTTTAATATTAATTATTAATTACATTAAGGTGGGGCCGACCTGTACCCTTTACATTACAATTAGGGTTACATGCAGATCTGACTCTTGAACAATATATCAAGGGATATTATACACCCACTAGTTCTCATCCACTAGGGGCACATCCATAGGGATGTCCATATCTCTAGCCCACTGCATTGCACATAAGAACCACTTCTTCACACGTTCACATGAGCTCGTCCACAGGCACATCCACTCAATAGATCTTCTTTCCCACTGCATTACACAAGAGAGTCATCTGGATTTTCGCTTCAACTCTTCATCTCAGAGGAGGCTAATACATAATATTCATTTTTGTTCTCATGAAGATGCACCCAACACTTTGGGATTTCACACGTTCACCTTGTTCTCAACCAGAGGTATGTCCAACTCTGCATATAACTTTTCTCACTATGTTAATATAGAGTTATTCTCAACTCTCTGTATGGAGGAGTTCATCTCTATGTTCCATCTCTGTCTCAAATAGGAACCACACACCCTTCTCAAGGGATTTCTCTCAGGTTTGTAAGATGGAGAAAGTCTCACATAGCTGCAATGGTCCACATCTCACAGGTTTATAAGTTGGATAATGTCTCACATAGCTGCAATCATCAACACTCCCTCTCATATAGGGAGGCGTTCTTTATTATGCCAAGTCTCACATGGATGTACTTTGAAATTTTTCTTGGCTAGAGTCATCAACACTCCTTCTCAACTAGGGAGGCATTCTTCACCAAGTTAGTTTGGTGAAGATGTCTGCAATTTTCTCATGTGTAGGAAGGTGTTGCATGTGTATGATTTTTCTCTGCATCACATCTCTGATATAAGGATATTTCATCTCATCATGTTTTGATCCATCAGGAAACATTGGGTTCTCAAGGATCTTTACACACAGCTCTTGGTTATCATCATAGGATCCATCTCATGGTCAAGTAAATTTGTCAGAAGCTTGTGAAGCCATATGGATTCTCACATTCGATGTTATATACACTACTTTTGTGGTACTCAAGGCCACATAGTTTTTGTTTCCTACTGCATCAGGAATTCATGGAAAAATTCACGATAAGACGTCAACTGAATGTACTCTTCCGGTCCACTGTACTCTCTACTCAATATTTATCGGCATATCCTGCAAGCTCAAGTTCACATTGGAGGCATATCTAAGGTCATATCCAATTGTGCCTCATATATATCTCAATACATGCTTTGTTGTTGTCCAATGAGTCTGTCTCAGATGACTCATGGAATGACTAAGTACATTCACTACATAGCATGAAACAAGTCTGGTGTTAACCATATACATCAGTGATCCAATCAACTGTGGATAAATCTCGTCTGAATAATCTTTATTTATTTTCTTCAAATCCATCATGGTAGTTTTGCATTTTGTCATACTGAGCTTATTCCCACCGTATATTTTCCTTGACTCAAGAAAATATCATCGATCCTCTGTCATACTTCTTGTCCCATGAAGTAGTGCATCATAATCATATCCTTCATCTCAAAATCAAAAGTCAACGCTTACTTGTATCCAACAAAAAGGCTTTCTGACTAAGTTATTAAAATCAGACTCTCATCACCAACACTGTAATAATATAGGTTTGGATCAACAATACTCTTGCTGAAATCCAAACTCATAAAGAATCCATCCATCTGATATAGTTTCCAACTCATGGATGGTAGTAAGAATGGAAGTGTATCGGGTTTACTGGATCAAGTTCATCATCATACACAACTCCCTCTTTTTTTGAGAAACCTATGGCTATAGATCTCGCTTTGTATTTATCGACACTTTTATCACTTGCATGCTTGATCTTATAGATCCACTTTGGAAGTCATCATAAACTTTCCTTCTAGTCTCTGAATATATCAACTGGAGCAACTAGATCAACTAGAATAATGTTTGTCTCCCTCTGAACTGATGAAGGGGAAGAAGGCATTGTCTCACTGTCAATATCCAAATGAGATTCTTTGGATCTTTGAAAGTCTATCTCTTCTTCAAGGACAACATCTCTACTTGTCTCAATTTGTCTCTGACCGGGGATGTCAATCTAGAATGCCTTTGAAGATTCATTGTTATCCCACAAACGTATCCTTTCTTCGTGAAGGGTCTGTCTTGGACTTATTCTCTTTGGGTACATGAAAAATACATCGGGCACCCAAATATTCTGAAGTGTTCAATCTCAGGCTTCACTCTAGTGAAGGCTTCTTCGAGAGTTATGTTTTTCAAATTCTGGTGAAGACTCTTGTTTTGAACATATATTGTTTCATGCATGTTTCTGTCCATAGAATCATAGAATGATTCTGATCATGCATTATTGCATTGGTTTCCTCAATGAATGGTTCTATTCTTCCTCTTTCTTAGATAGTTTTGACTTCCTCTGAGTCAAGTGGCTTCCTCTAAAGGATAAACGTCTTCCTTTGTTGTTAACCTGTCTGGAACAAGAAAGCAAGAGGAACCAAGATAAGAATATATCCTAAAGGAGGATAATGAGTACATCTCTAGAATTAAAACAATTTAAGGATTGTTGTCTCAGCTACAACACTTACTTGTAATGTAGAAAACCTTAGAAATATAGGTTAGAGGAATGGCAATCAAACCTGGGGTCTTCACTTCCAGTGTGTTGTTCCTCTGAATGCACTGAGATCCCTCTGGATCCATGACTAAGAGTGTGCACCAATGTAGTTTCTCCTTGTTTGTCTTGTAGCCACCTATACTCTAATCTAGTAATAACTTTCTGCATGCTCAGGACAGACCTCAGACTTGGTCCTTTTATACCTTAGAGACTCCTTCAGATTTGGGGCTGGAACTCTACTCAACATCTTGAATTCTATAAAAAACAATGTTGTTGTAGCGCTATATTTCAAGTAACTCATACATAGTCCTTTCTATTAGACAATTCATTTTAGGTTACCCAGCTGTTGCAACAAGGCTTATTCAGAAGGATTCATACATTCATGCCAAAAATAAAATGTCCTCTTCATTTTCTTAATAGAAACTATTTCATTAGTCTGCCTATTAATAGCCTTCCAAACACTTCCATAGGTTCCATCCCCTAATTTTTTAATGATCTTACATCGCTCCATGTGTGCTTAGAAAAGGGTAGATGGAAGTAATGGACTTCAGAAACAAAAACTTGGATATTTCTTATGTTCTTGAAAGTTATGTGTCACAAACAGGAAGATCCAAACAATATCATTCTATGGCTCTCCATTCTTGGAATGTGCACTCACCTGTCAAATCTACTTTCCCAACCATGCTTCACAATACCATTTAATTCATTTTTTTCTAGCAACTGCTCAACACCTTTCGCCGATGTCCTTCAAATTTTCATTTACTTTATTCTTCTCTCATAGTGGACCAGGTTGTATGATCACTAAAGTAGACAAATTTTCCTCAACCATGTCTAGATGTATATCAACATGCACGAAGAAGAAGGTTCAAACTGGAAGTTAAACCCCACTGAAAACAATATAAATTGCCGAAATTGAATTCCCTCGATTTCACATTTTACTTTATTGAGGTACTAGTGTCAAGCATTCATGTCAGATATTTGGATAATAATGTAATCCGCTCTCTATAGTAATCACATCTGCAGAAGACAGATTTCATGCTTCCCACATTTTCCCAAAAGATAGAAGTCTTTTCTTTCAGAATCAGGTTTGAAATTTGCTGTTAAGTTTGTTGTTCGGTCTCCTTCTAGATGTGGAAGTCCTAGAGGGTTTAAGTCTGTTGTTTTAGGTTGTGATAGCTATGTTGTTTGGTCTACGACAACCCTAGATAATTCTCCTCATGTGGTAACCACTTTAAAACTTCTCCACAGAAGACAGGTCCGACCCTATATTTTTCCACAGAAGGGAGAGGTTCGACCTCAATTCTACCACAGATTTTAAGGAGAAAAATCGGGCCCTTCTCTGCTAAGAAAAATCCGACCCTTCTCTGCTAGAAGCCTCAATCTTTCATGACCTTCCTTTATCAATGTGAAATGGGTCTTCTTCAGGAGCCTCTCTAATACCATGTTAATTTTTCAGTAAGTTATGGCTCATGTATTCCTTTTAAATTTTTTGTCAACAATTACTTTAACCATAACTACTGCAGCAACCAAGATCATAAGAATAATATCCATGCAAAAGTACACAAGAATTCACCCACTAGTGCTCATCCACTAGGGGCACATCCATATGGATGTCCATATCTCTAGCCCACTGCATTACAGATAAGAACCACTTCTTCACACATTCACTCATGCTCATCCACAGGCACGTCCACTCAATAGATCTTGTTTCCCACTGCATTACATAGGAGAGTCATCTGGAGTTTCTCTTCAAATCTTCAACTCAGAGGAGGCTAATACATCATTTTTGTTTCTGTTCTCATGACGATGCTCCCAACACTTTGGGATTTCAAACGTTCACCTTGTGCTCAGCCATAGTTACATCTAACTCTATAGATCACTTTTCTCACTGTGTTAATCTAGAGTTCTTCTAAACTCTCTGTATGGAGGAGGTCATCTCTACGTTCCATCTCTGTCTCAGATAGGAATCACACACCCTTCTCAGGGGCTTTTGCTCAGGTTTGTAAGCTGGAGAAAGTCTCACATAGTTGAAATTATCCACATCTCACAAGTTTGTAAGCTGGAGAATGTCTCACATAGCTACAATCATCAACAATATGAACCCTTGTTCCAATATGTCACACCTCAGTGAAGGGTTTTCCTTCAAAATGACACATATGCCACAGTTGTTCCTAGTGATAGTTTTGGTCAGACACTCTTTTCCTCAAAAATAAATGTGGTTGGCCACTAGATTCCAACATAAAACTTGCAGTTTCCTTTTTATGCTTTAAAAACATAAAAAAACATGAGGAAAACTAAAAGCTAAGAGATATCAAATCCAAAATCTACACTTGGAGATTGTGTGTGGATTACAAACACATGACATGTAATCCATGAAACAATGATCTTATCACCTCCATATCCTATAAAGACATGAATCAAGGAAAAGAGAGGAAGAGGCAAATGAAAGTATCCTTGTGTTGGAGAAACGTTAAGGAAAGTAATTTTTCTTATAAGTGTATCCGTGTTGAGAGAGAGCTAGGAGTTAGTTCTCATAGTAGAGATAAGACTTTGAGTGAAGTTCAATCAACAATTCAATTGGATACTTTACCACAGTAAGTTTCAGGATCATACTAACAAACTGATGAAGGCTTGTGGGTAAGGAGAGGACCATAAGATAAAATTTGATGTCTAAAATGGAGCTCCTAAGGAAAAAAAAAAAAATTATACTTAAAATAATAAAATAAGAGTTAAGAATTTTCAAAGGAAAATAATATTTCTTATTCTATTTTCAACTTATGTCCTTATAGGTTTACTAAAATTTCAAGTACATGCACTTGTTGGATATATAATTAAA